>JBAJNP010003927.1:20838-36386 GCA_036877545.1 Yasuhikotakia modesta
GTTTCATATATGGTTTATGTACATTAAATATTGCAAAATTAACAATATATAATGGATTGTCTATATAATATTTATAATAATGCAAAGCAGTTACTTTAAAATGCTAACAAGATGCTTTATATAGTGATAGTAATGCAGTCACAGTTACTGTACCTCAAAATATGACAATCTATGGTTGGTGGTTTATGAATGCCTCTGTGTTTCAACACAAAACCGTTGCTCAATTTGTACAGGTAGATCATGCTTTTAGCCCAGGTGAGTCGAGACACCCAGGGCATGGAGTTCCAGACTGTTGATGGGGACTCGCAGCAGGTCACCCTTTGCTTGACGGAGGCAGTAACAGTTGCAGGTGAGGTGAAGTCTGCAGTAATAAAAATATACCTTCTGCATAGTACAGTATAGTGTATATATCATACTACAGTATAGTATAATAGCTAATTCTTACCACACAGATGACAACATGGAGGGGATTGACACAGTGAGTTTGCAGGCAGTGACTTTGGTGGATGGCTCTACAGCATACATTCAACATAGCCCTAAAGGTATAAACATCAAACATTGCTTCTCTGCATGTCTAATATCACCAGATTCTTTTGTTGACTTGCCATTTATCGCTATACAAAGTAACATCAGTTAATGTTTATTAAATGTTTGCTCCAATAGTTTCTCTCTCAGAAAACAAGATTATGGAAGGACAAGTCATCCAGTTGGAGGATGGATCTGCTGCATATGTCCAGCATCTACCAATGTCTAAAACAGGTAGTTCACATGAATGTGATGTGAAAATGTTTAGTTTAATGGTGACTGAAGATGACAGTCTTTGTAATGGTAGCAGCTTCATTATCAATGTGTCAGTTATGAATATGGATGTCAATTAGCGTTTTAGCTTACATGTCTAATTGCACAGTTTGGAGTAGACACTTGGTTCATTGATAATACTTAATAGGAGGAGAAGGACTGAGACTAGAAGATGGCCAAGCTGTCCAATTGGAAGATGGAACGACTGCCTACATTCATGCTCCCAAAGGTCTGTCTTCCATCTCCTACTAGCCAAGCTACAAGTCATAATGATTTGGGGTTAAAAATGAACAAAAATCAGTTACTGAGCAAGACAGATCATAGCTCAATACAATTTCCTGGTAAGATTATAATCACTAGTTATCATTTGAGCAGTTTGGTTTCATTTAACTTTAGGATGTGTAATAAAAACTATGTAAAGTAACCTGCAGTTTTAAGTTTCAAACAGAGATGGCGGTACAGAGGTGAACGTTACGGAGTGCAGCTTTAAATATACTGTGCATTTGTAATTTATAAAAAGTGGCTATTTTTTAATCATTATAGACACGTACGATCAGGGCGGTTTACAGGCAGTACAGTTGGAGGACGGCACCACTGCTTATATCCAACATATGCCACCGTCCAACACCATTCTGGCCATTCAGGCAGACGGCACTGTAGCGGATTTGCAGACAGAGGGGACCATTGATGCGGAGACCATCAGTGTGCTGGAGCAATACTCTAGCAAGGTAAAGATCATGTAGATATCATGTTAAAATCAAGTATGTCTGGTTTGGTCTTACATACCACAGCCCATGCTAATCTATGTGTGTGTATGAGCTGTATATGCTAGCAAAACACAAAATGGTATCTTTTTGCCAGATGGAGGCTACAGAATGTGGCACGGGGCTACTTGGCCACGGGGACGATGGTAGCGTACATATGCAGGTACAGTGGTACTCATTTCAATGTATTATATATTTCAGTTAAATTCATTGCTTCAATGGATATTTAGTCATTGTTGGTGAAACTGTAACCCACTCATTTGTTCTCAGATTGTACTGCAGGGTCAAGACAGCAGGTCACCTCGAATTCAACATGTTGGAGAAAAGGCCTTCAGGTGTGAACACGAGGGATGTGGAAAACTTTATACTACTGCTCATCATCTGAAGGTAAGATCACAACACAGTGCATGATTGCGTATATGTGCCACAGAAGCTTTTTGTGTTGACATATATGGGGTTCTGAATAGGTGCATGAAAGGTCACATACTGGGGACAAGCCATACATGTGCGACAAAATAGGCTGTGGCAAGAAATTTGCAACAGGTAATTAAAAGAAAATTATTTTTAAATGTTTTTTTCTTTCTTTATCAACTACAGTTGTGTTCATGTTCTTTACTGCCCTTTCAGGTTATGGCCTCAAGAGTCACATCCGAATACACACCGGAGAGAAACCGTATCGCTGTCAGGAACTCAACTGCCTCAAGTCTTTCAAAACATCTGGAGATTTACAGAAACACACACGAACACATACAGGTTATAGTTTATATATTGTTATATATTTTGCTGTTGCTGGATCTACATACTGTTATTACTCGTCTTGTTTCATTGTTGCAATAGTAACACTGTTTGCAAAGGCATAAATGTAAGGTGTTTAAATTAGTTTTTGTGTCTATGTTTTCCTAGGGGAAAAACCATTTAAATGTCCGTTCGAGGGTTGTGGGAGATCTTTCACCACGTCCAACATTCGCAAGGTTCACATCCGCACTCACACAGGTGAGAGGCCGTACTACTGCTCCGAGCCCAACTGCGGAAGAGCCTTTGCAAGCGCCACCAACTACAAAAACCACATAAGGATTCACACAGGTACCTGTTGGGTCTGCTCTCAGACCACTCGTTCTAAGATCTGTGGATCTAAACATGAGAAATAATTACAGAAGAAATTCCAAAGATGTTTTGTCTGATCACTTCCAGGAGAAAAGCCTTACGTTTGCACCGTCCCTGGCTGTGACAAGCGCTTCACTGAGTACTCCAGCCTGTACAAGCACCATGTTGTTCACACACCTTGCAAACCCTACAACTGTAATCACTGCGGAAAGACGTACAAGCAAATCTCCACTTTGGCCATGCATAAACGGACGGCGCACAACGACACCGAGCCCATAGAGGAAGAACAAGAAGCTTATTTTGAACCTCCTTCAGGTCAGTTTACTTAGGAATTGGCTGGTGATGTACAATCTAACCTGGGAGAGCAACAGTGTTGAACATGCTAACTCGCTACAATCTCTTTCAGAGGCCGTTGATGATCCGGGTTTAATGTACACTCCTACGGCTGAGGAGGATGATTCTGGATCCGAACAGGTATCGGGTGGGTCGGAGGTCATAGGGCAACAGCATGTGGCTCTCATATCTCAGGATGGCACGCAACAGGTAGTTACATTTAACATACTAGTAGAACTAGTAGAAATGAGTACAAATGCTGTGTTGCTAATACACAATATTCCCAGGACTTCTGTATGAGTAGAATTTAATTCAATAATGTTATGCTTTTATGGTTTATTAAGCAAATGATAAGTAAAGGACCATCTTTTGTTTCGCTTTCAGGTTCTTTCTCAGGCAGATATGCAGGCTATGGGTGGCACCATTACCATGGTAACACAAGAGGGAACCACTATAACTATCCCAGCACATGAAGCGATGCTTTCTTCTGGGGGGGCACATTCTGTTACCATGGTATCTGCAGACGGCACAGAGGGACAGGTGGGGTCTATGTCGCTGCACTGTATTTCTATTAAAGTTCACCCAAAAATTTAAATTCTCTTCATTTACTTACCCTCATTCCATATTAGATGTATGTGACTTTTGTTTTGTGTTATAACACAATTGATGTTTAATATTATCCTGGCTCTTCCCAGCTCTGTAATAGGATTGAATGGTGCCTGAGATTTTTAAGCTAAAAATGTAATCCATCCATACAAGTAATGCCTATAACCCCAGTGGGTTTGTAAATGTCTTACAATGCAAAACAATGTGTTTGTAAAAAAATTGTTAATATGTTTAGCTTATTAAGCAATAGATTATGTTCAGAAGAAGAAAGTAGGTTATAAACACTTGGCTTGAGGGTAAATTATGACAGAACCTTTATTTTTGGGTGGGAAAAGTCCTTTAACCTGCCTGAAGTTACTCTCTATATATGCGGATCACTTAAGTTCTGTTAACTCTGTTTATGTTTTAGGTGGCTATTGTGACGCCAGACCTGTCTGCGTACCAGACAGAGGAGGAAGAGTTTGTGCAGGATCAGCATATAGTTTCCAGTTCACACCCCGTCACACTGTTGGCTACCTCTAATGGCACACACATTGCTGTGCAGGTATGGAAAAACACACTAGACAAAACAAGCACTGTATTTATTACTCATTTACATTTACATTAACACACGGCTGGGAGGGGTTGCAGACCTTAAATCATGTATTTACTTTAGCTGTGAGTAAAACCTGCCATTAATGTTGTAAACTGTTAAACCCCTTTTAATCATACAGTTAAAGTCTTAAAAGACTGTTTGTTGGGGATTGTGTGACTCTGTCCCTAAGGGTGTGTCATAGGTAAACAGTGTTCTGGACTGTTCTGTAGGTCTAATGGATCTCCTTGGATTTACAAATGAACTGTACTATACGCTAAATGCTAAACTGGGTTAAATGCTAAATGTTTAATTCCAATAATACAACCAAATCGGTTGGTTTCAGTTATATGCTTGTGTATTTATCACAGCATATACACTTCTAATGACTGGTGTTTGATTAATTCTGGCTATTAATGCCTTAAATAGATAATGATCCAATAGTTGTGATAAATAATTGTATTACTTGTCTTTGTAGAACTAATGGAGAACAAATTAAGCAACTTGGTCTAGTCCAATCAACTAAGTATTGATCTTTAAACTGGCCATTCAGTTGTGATTAATGAGCCCTCATTTGCCAAAATAGGTGAAGGAACTGGTGGGACCTTTGGAATGCAAATGTTAAAATGTTTTGTACAAAGATCTAATTAAATGTAATAAAATGTAATTCCTCTTGTTTTCCCTCTCAGCTCAGCGACCAGCCCTCCTTAGAAGAAGCCATCAGAATAGCATCAAGAATACAACAAGGAGAGACTCCTGGAATAGACGATTAGTTTTGTAACTTAATGCCACAATGAACTAAACCTTTAAAGGTGGTGTCCGAGTATGTTTGCTTGTGTATTTAAAACCCACCAAGCGTCATTGTTTTTTTAGGCTGACATCATGATTGTTAAATATCAAAAGAGCTTTAAAATATTTTTGTGTGGATAATGTACATAACTTTTAAAACTAGAGTCTTTCTGTATATTTGATGATGCTATTTTTTGCAAGCTGATAAAAGGAAATGGCCCCAATTATAATAAAAAAGTGACTGACATTTGTATTGTATTCTTTGACAAGGTTTTATTTGTTGATTGTTAAGATTATTTGGCTGGGTTCAAATTTCAATAACTTACGTTTTTTCTACACTAAGGTAAAAGCTGTTAGACATATAACATTTCTGTATAGTATCAACATGAATCCATTTACAAACCAACAAGATGCACATACATTCAACAAAATAAATGCACCATTATGCATTTATATACATATGCATATAACGTTCCATTAATGTAAATAATGCAAATAGCATTAAACTAACTGGCTGTTTAAGTTTATTGGTAACTGATTCCCTGCCCTCCCTTTCCATTAGAGAAGACCCACCATAAACCAAACGTGTCAAATTTACACCACACACATCCGCTTGTGACTTAAAGCACCAATAAAACGATTAATCATCTCATCAGTCCAAGTGTTTGGTCACAAAAGACGACGATGAAGATGAGCTACATCGATACTCATCCTCACTCGTCTTTGATCGATTCACGTTAAAACGAGGGGATTACATGGATGAAACAAACGCGTTCGCGCCAGATTGAAGTCACACAAGCGACCACGCTTGGGGGCGGAGCTTAGTGACGTAAATACGTAAGGCCGCCTTTCGTTTAAACTTTGAAATTCTGACCTCATTGGTACATAAGACGTCACGTGACCAACGGTCGCGGGAAGATTACGACCACGTTTGTTGGTGGGAGGAGTAGCTCGTCATTCAAACTGCTTTTGTAAACAATATTGTTTTATACGAAACTAATTCAGACACTTTGACAAGTTCGCAGGGATCCAGACATTAGATCGGCGTCGCGTACAGCGTCAGTCGCTAGTGCGGTTTGGTTTTGTTGTTGTTTTTTGAGACGCGAGTGGGGAGTTTTGGAGCAGCCATTTTCCTCACCGGCACCGCGGAAGCTCGTTCACGCTTGTAACTTTGTTATCACGGACAAAGTTTTAAACGGAACTTGTCACGGAGATATCAGAAGATCCAAGGAGGAGATATTTCTTATATAACCCTTACGAGAGGGTTCCCACTTGGAATATCCTCATTTTCGGGATTGATCATCAGATTGTTATTATTATTATTATTAGATATGTTTATCTAAGTTGCCAGCCAACATTTTACTCCGTTTCGTGTATTTTTAATTTTGTATTGTTTACAAACACTGAACGTTTGCCAGCAAAATGAGTTTCAGCGTACGGAGGCACGGCAGGTCTCCAAACGTTAAACCCGTTCGCCAAAAGTTGCAGTTTTCCGCCAGTGATGGCGAGGAGGACAGTACGGAGGACGCGAACAACAGCGCCGGAGCCGAATCGGGCTTCACGGAGCTGGACTCTCCCGTCTCCGTCCGGCGCAGCAGTGTGGATAAGAGACCGGAGGACCTGGGCAGCAGCCCGCTTAGCCGAACCCGGGACGACGACGAGTCCTGGGACGAGGAGGGATTCAGCTCCCCGTCTCGCGTAAAACCGACCTTTTACACGAAAAGCTCCCCGTCGCCACGGAAAAGTGCCCAAGCCTACGACAGTTCACCGGAGAGGGGATACATTAACGATGACATGGACGGATCGAGCTCTCCTATCCCGGACTGTCCCGATACACCGCCCCACAAAACCTTCCGTAAACTCCGGCTGTTTGATACCCCGCACACCCCAAAGGTTTGTCAAACTTGTAGCTTCTGTAAAAACGTGTAGCTGCTCAAGCACAAACTTGTAGCTTCGGTGTTTTTACTTCTCCTTACAGCAAAGCAGCAACAGTTATATAAATATGGTCGTGTTTGGAGTTTAAATGCATTTTCCTCTGCCACAATTTGTGAGTTTATATTTAAATGTAAATTCAATAGTTAAATCTTGAATACAGGCTTGTTGCCCCAGGGTCGATGACTTCACCTCGTGACCCAGATATTGAAGTAACTGTACAAGTTGCGTAACAGCTCCAGTTGTAAACGAGCTCTTACTGTAACACCAGCTCGGCCCTCGTATAACTATCGTTAACTTTATCATCTGTGTTATTGTGCAGAGTTTGTTGTCGAGGGCCAGGACGAATGCGTCCACGAACCGGAGGGTCACCCTGTTCAAGAATGTGGATTCCTCCAGCAAAGCCTGTTTGGACGGAAGACGAAACCAGACACCTCTGGTCAACATCAATCCCTTCACCCCAGACTCCATCCTGGTCCAGTCATCAACATTACAAAGAAACAACCGGAAACGATCCCACTGGAATGAGTGCGTTTATACATTATACCCAATAGAGTTCACTAAGGTGTCGTACAGGTTACATCCTGCCTGCTTTACGAGTAACTTCTAAGTGTATTCAGGTTGTGTACACCGTATTTGTATGGCTAGGATACTGTTGTCGTTAAATCCGTTTTCTTAATCTGCTATTCAGTAAAAAGTTGGCCAGGAAACAAACACTCTTGTTACTACATTCAACACGCCACGTGCTTAGTCAGAGCTCTCGTCCGCCCTCTGGTGTTTGAAATGTTTCATGCATTTTTTCTAATAAAGACTTCACTGTTTCAGCTCTTGTGGGGAAGACATGGAGACCAGCGATGCAGAGATAGAAGATGACCTGATTCCACCCTCAAAGGTACATTTTCATACATGAATAATACTCTTTGATTCCTTGTTTCAATTCGTATGCGGTGTTTAGTTTGACACGGCAGCTAAACGTGTAATTATTCCCAACAGAGGATCACGATGATGGAGAACAACATGATGTCCAGATACGCGTCAGAGTTCCATGAGCTGGAGAAGATCGGCTCTGGAGAGTTTGGATCCGTTTTCAAGTGTGTCAAGCGATTGGACGGCTGTATCTATGCCATTAAACGTTCCAAGAAGCCTCTGGCAGGCTCTGTGGATGAGTAAGTGAACTTTGACCCTTGGAATTTCCAGCAATGGTGTCACTACCCAAACGCATCTTTTTAATTACTCACAAATTCTCTCCTGACAGGCAGAACGCACTTCGCGAGGTTTACGCCCATGCCGTTCTTGGACAGCACCCCCATGTTGTGAGGTATTACTCGGCCTGGGCGGAGGATGACCACATGCTGATTCAGAACGAGTATTGTAACGGCGGAACCCTGTCTGATGTTATTGCTGAGAACAATCGGCGCATGCACTTCCTGTCTGAGCTGGAACTGAAGGATCTGTTGCTGCAGGTCTCTCGTGGACTCAAGTACATTCACTCAACGGCACTTGTACACATGGATATCAAGCCAAGTACGTGTTTGCTTGAAGACTTCATTTAGAAGTGTAATTCCCTGCATTTTTACCCTTTTCCAACACATTAATGCCCTTGTTTATAATTTGAATCGTCTCTTTTAGGCAATATATTCATTTCACGAAAACCTGCTGCTAGTGTAGAGGAGACTGAAGATGATGAAGATGGACCCACCACAAGGGTGGTGTACAAAATAGGTACGACACTACAGTTACATTGTATTTAATGATGTAGTTACAGGTACATGAATTGTATTTAATACCAACGGACAAGTTTGTGAATTTTTGTTGTTTGCTTTTTATTAGGTGACCTTGGTCATGTTACAACTATTACCAATCCTCAAGTAGAAGAAGGTGACAGCAGATACCTGGCAAACGAAGTCCTTCAGGAGGTAAACGCTTGTGTTAATTCATTCCTGCCAGATCATGGTGTTGTTTAATGCTGTGCTAACATTGCTCGTCTTGCCGACAGGACTACAGTAACCTAAAAAAGGCAGACATATTCGCTCTGGCTCTGACTGTCATCGGTGCCTCTGGAGCAGAACCGCTTCCTACCAATGGGGAAAAGTGGCACAAAATCCGACAGGGTATCCTGCCCCATATTCCCCAAGTCCTCTCTCAGGAGTTTCTGAGCTTGTTAAAGGTAAGTTAAAGACAGACATTATTACCAGCAAAATGGTAGAAATATTATTCCAGTAATTTCTTCCTAGTTAGAAAGAACTGCATTGAATTAATTAGGATTCAATTGTATCTTCCTAACAGCTTATGATCCACCCTGACCCAACACGACGACCCTCGACCTCTGACCTCGTGAGGCATCCCGTTCTGCTGACTGCTTCCAGAATGAGTGCAGACCAGCTGCGTGTGGAGCTCAATGCTGAGAGATTCAAGAACGCACTCCTGCAAAAGTATGTGTGAGACTTATAAACAATATCTGTATGTGTGTTAATGTAGTAGACAAAGTTCTTGTTCTGAACATGTCCAGTATAACCTATGTGTGTCTGTCTGTCTGTGTGTTGTTAGTTTGCATGCATGCCAGGTACTTAGGGTCTTTCAAAAGTTCCACATAGCTCTTGTATATTTCATTATGTTTGGTAAACAGCCTGAATGCTATTGCATTGGGACTGAAAAGTTTTTTCGTTCCACTGATTTGTTGTTTATTTGTTTCTCAGAGAACTTAAGAAAGCTCAGATGGCCAAGGCTGCGGCAGAGGAGAGGGTTCTGACCACAGACCGAGTTCTTACACGTTCCACAGTCCAATCCAGCTCCAGAACATCTCGACTCATCGGGAAGAAAATGAACCGCTCTGTCAGCCTCACCATTTACTGAACCGAATTCCAGATTAGAGACACGATCAGAATCCCTGTAGCCAGAAGGACAAACGTTTGTCCTGTGACTGTGACTCTTTGTACCAGTACTGCAGGGTATCTAAAGAACTCTGAAATGTCCATTTATTGTACATAATGCAGATTGGCCTTGTCAATTAAGTTTGTCTTCTCAAAATGTACATATCTCTCGAGACAGTTGCCTTATGATGGATGCATTTAGAACCCAACTTCCTGATCTTTGCTTTAAGTTCCGAACTGGGAGATCGTCTCTGAAGCCCATATATGTGAATGTACCAGATCAAAGATTTGTGCACCTTACTGCCTGTGAAAGAAAATGCCTGTTGGTCTATGGAAGTTGTGGCCTTAGTTGGACTGCCATTAAAATGAGCACTTTGGAGGCAGTGGTTAGCTCGCCACAGAAAGCCTGCTGCTATTCACGTTCAGCTGTCCTGTAGGGTTGGAAAATTGTTGCCTTTTTTATTTGTACTCGCATTCAAATAAGCAATTTCAAAACCTTCATTTTGTGAGCTAGTGTTTTTTTTTGCAAACGTTTCTCTAATTTTACACTGTCCAATTGTAACAAATTTTTACCATGTTAACAAAACACGTAAAACTGGAAGCAGTAGATAGTTTTACTGTGCATATGCCTTCAAATCTCCAACCCTGTTTTCGTAGCATTAAACAATCCTTATCCTGTTCATCGGATGTCATTGGTTAACAGCGTATCACTTTTGCCTTTTGTGTACTTTTGCTAGGGTACTGTTTGGGTGCTATGGACTGTTAAACTTTAGCTCTGTCTGTAAATATGTTCTCTTAATAAATGTTCAACATTGACTTGCCACCTGCGTCTCGTTTGTATGAACACCACGACCACTTGCCGGGTTATGTGACGTCATGCATTGCCACGAGCACGCGCTCGTCGCTAAGCGGTGCTCGAACCCTGAGCTTCTGGTTGGGAGGTCATGTGATCTTCTCCATTGTAAAGCTTCATGAGAAAACGCTTGACATAAAGCCCGACGACAGCAGGGAGGCGAGACGCGCAACTTGTGAACATGGGACTCCGCGACGAGCTGCTTAAATCGATATGGCACGCGTTCACGGCCCTGGATGTGGATAAAAGTGGGAAAGTGTCTAAATCGCAGCTGAAGGTATGTTTGTGATCTTATATGATGTATTTATATATTGCAATATAGTTATAGTTAAAATAGTTGCTACGATAACAGTGAAAGAAAGGTTACAATTGACGGAGTGACTCGCATGTAACGCTGTCAAGCCTCGTGTGTCAACTTGTTTTGAACGGGTTGTTTGTTTATATATGACAGCAACCCGAATAATATTCGCCCTGTTTGTCTGCAATCCTTTAACTTATAAACATTCCCAAAAGCATTAACTTTGTTACAAAGCTATACATGTATTAAGCCTTACATTTAGTGGTTTTGTAGAGACGATTATTAACAGTTATTGCTCAAATTATTATCTTAATTTCATCAGCACCATATTGTTTCTGACATATTTGTCTTATTGTTGTAGATGAGAAGGTAATTTCCAGATACTTTTCCTCCCCAGCGTTTAATCCCACCACTCAGTTAATGTTTATACTTTCACAGTTTCAATGGCTGTTCCTAACAATATTTTAATTGTCTTTAGGTACTTTCCCATAACCTCTGTACAGTGATGAAGATCCCTCACGACCCTGTAGCTCTAGAGGAACACTTCAGAGATGATGATGAAGGTCCCGTCTCTAATCAGGGATATATGCCCTACCTGAACAGATTCATTTTGGATAAGGTGAGAACTTTCGGCATTGTCCAGTCATGACTCTTTCAGGTGACAGTCTTGTGGTTCAGCAGTGATCTTAGAAGAAAAATACACATAGATTTCCAAGATGGTGATAAGATTTATTGAATCTTTTTGGTCTCTGAACAAAGACACTCAAATGTTTCACGGCTGTTTATTTTTATAATATTTAAAGGTTACCGTTTGTCGTCCTGTTGTAACCTTAACCGTAATTTGAGTAAAATGACTGGTGATGAAAATGGTTTCAAATCTTCATTTTTTGGAGAGAAACAAATTTTGAAAGTGAAGAAGAATCTCTATTTGTGCAAAAGGAAATTGAGGAGGGAACAGACATGTTTCATAATGTACCACAAAACACTGCAGCTGTTGGCCGCGCTTAAGAAAAAATCAATTTGTTGCAGAGAAGTTTCTCCTGCACTGTTGAACTGCATTGCCTCAGATTCCTACATTGGCAGTTTATACATTTACATTTATGCATTTGGTAGCCGCTTTTATCCAAAGCGACTTACAGTACATTCAAGTTATACATTTTTACAAGAACATGTGCTCCCTGGGAATCGAACCCGCAACCTTTGCGCTGATAACACAATGCTCTACCAACTGAGCTATACAGGAGCAGTTTATACCACTTGCCTGTTTACATGGCGAGGTTTCTTGTATAAGGTTTCTTCAGTGACACGCATCATTATCCAGATATTGTCAGCTTTCTCTGCTCACACTTGAGCTTCTAACTGCATGACTGAACATTTACTCCACCCTGCTCCACGGAGACCCACCTATCCCCTTCCTGTGCCCTCAATTTTGATTCCCAGCCAAGTAACTTATCTTATGGTCAGTCGGAGGGACAAGTAACAATACTTCACATAGGGTCTCCATACTTGCATACTTACACAAGCACCCTTTTTTATTTGGTACTGACTTCATAATACACTTACTATGCATAATTGTAATCCTTACAATTGACTCTTTAATAAAATTGTCCTCATTGCGTATGAGACAGTCCAAACAGACAGACTTTGTGTCTTTTTAGATAAAATTATTCATCTCTTCTTATTGAACAGTAAACTAATATATGCCGAAAATGGCGCTTGTGATTGTGGTACTTTTGGGGTGTGTGAATATGCAGGAAAATCAGTTTCAACCTTTGAGTTCTTTTGATACCCGGAATGCATTGTGTATAAAGTGCTCTGATGTCAAACGAGAAATACAAACGACCAAAAACACACCAAAGACCAAAATAGACTGTCGGTATCAAACTGCCTGGTGCTGTGTGACCCAATTCTTCTCAAATGTGTGTTGTGGTTTTGCTCTGGTGTACGTTTCTCCTGCATGCTGCTGACCAGGTATGTTTTGTTTCAATTGGTTGTCAAGTTGTTATTCAAGAGCTTAGACACTTCACAGAGTTTTTGCATGTAAAATACCTCATATAAATTCACCTATATATTTTTCACCTATATATTGATATATAATACACATCTCTTATATAATTCTAACAACATTTTGTGGTCAGATATTTTCCGTTTATGACCGCTAAACTGTATAGGCTGTTGTCCCAGACAACCAATGACCTACATTGATTAAAACATACCCTAAAAAGTGTGTGCAATTTATGATGCCATTATACAACTGAAGGTATGTTACATGTTTATTTATTTATGTATTTATCAGTTAATATTTCAGTTAATAATTTTATATTTTAAACAATCTAAAACAATGCCTATGCAATGGTAAATAAACGGTCTGTGTCACATTTGCGGTGTAAATATGACCTCAGACATGAAGCCTCTGCAGTTAGCATGTTATAAAAGAAGTTGCAGAAAGCAGTTATTCAGTGATGAAGTCTATTTATGAATGTGACGGAGCCCGACCTCCACTGAATACAAATGAACAGCTTCATCTGGTGCAGAACTCAGGTCTCCACAAGGCCCCTATTGTGAGCCCCCTAGAGAAAGCCTGAACGCGACAGGAGGTGCGTGTGTGAGCGAGCGATGAAATCTGCCACACATACCAGCTAAACCAAGCTGCCGTTTCAAAACAAACTTCCACCACTGCAGCGAGGCTGTTGTCCATGTTCACATCGGTGGATTAGCGATGACGCTGTGTGGAAGGGGAGTTGTCCTTTTGTTTCAAACATTGCTTTACCAGAGAGGGGCTATTAATAGTTTAGGCCACCATAGAGTTTGTAACAAGTGCATTTATTGGTCCTCTATTCAGAAATGATTTAAAGAATGTGACACATTTAATAATGTGTGAACAACGGCGGTTCAAATTCTGCTCTAATCTTTATGTGATTAAAAATAGTTAATCATTTTAGTAGCATAATATAATATATATTTAAGGTAACTACAGTAATGTAGTTAAAATAGGAGCAATTTGCTTTTAAACAATCTGTAATGTTTTCCTGCAAACCCAGTTTTTCTGATTAGTCAGACTTAATGTCCATCACACGTTTAGTATTTCATAATTCATCATTTGCACTATAAATAGTTTAGGTTTGATTGATGAAGGATTTTTATGCAGTAAGTTAAGCTTTGCAGTTTCTCAACAGGATGTTTAACACAAGTCAGATGAACGCTGGATGCTAAACTGTTTTCAGAATGCCCCTAAAGGTATCCATGGCAACTCTAGTTAAGTACTGGGGGAAAACGTCTTATTTGTAGAGTTGTGTGTGCCTTGAATAGGTTTTGGCCTTTTTTTGCACTTGTAAACAACATTTAGAACGTACCGTTCGTTTTGATTTGTGAGTTTGGTGTCTTTCCCTGTTTTTCCTGCAGGTTCAGGACAATTTTGACAGATTGGACTTTAATAAGATGTGCTGGACTCTCTGTGCCAGAAAAAACCTCAACAGAAATCACTTGCTCATCTCGGATGATGACGCCTTTAAGATCTGGTGCATTTTCAACTTCCTGTCTGAGGACAAATATCCTTTGGTCATGGTCACAGAAGAGGTTAGAGGAAATGTTTCAGTTTTTTCTCTTGGATTTAAGGATTAACTTTCTCTTTAAAGCTGTAGTATGTAAGACTTTGTGCTGGAAATTCCCTGGTTTAAAAAAAAAAACATGACATCTTAGTGGGAATGCTAAATTTGGAATGCTAGCTTTTGAGTCACAAGGGAGGGGTTTAAAAGATAAAGCAGATTATAATGTAAATAAAAGTACATGTAAAAGTACATAAGTAACATGCATTTCAACTGAGATGATAATTATAGACAAATTGCGGTTTTAAATAGTCTTTCTAAAATGTTCTTAGATTTTGTATTTGCTTTTTCCAAGTCCTGCAAAATGTTAATCTAAAATGAATATCTGCTTTTTCTAGTGCTTCTGTTTGACACACTCATTCTCTCACGCTGGTTATGTTTGTGATCAGTATCTTACAAAGGAAGTTGTTTGCTTGGTGCCGGAAAGATTCAGATTTAAACTGTGGTATTCTGTTTCTCAATAAGAACATGAACATATTGTCAACATCTTTCTTTCAAATCAATGTTTTCATGATTATTAAAAATGTAAATGTACTGAAAACACCAGGTGGAACTTGGTTGATATTTTCCATTAAAAAAATTATCTTGTTTTAAAAATCGTAAATTTAATTTAAATCACTGAAAACACAAATCATTTTACTTGTCATTGTTATAAAAATATCGGTTGGTTTTGCAATACATGTACGTCAAAATATTTTAATTTCATCATAAAATTCATAACTGGCACCGAGGTTGGACACCCAAACGTAATTACACAACATTATCTGCAGTTCCAACAAGTGACATCATATAAGATGTCATATGTTCGCTCCTAGATAGAGTATTTCCTCCGCAAGCTCACAGAGGCCATGGGCGGCAGCTGGATTGAGGAAAAGTTCGAGGAATACAGGACACAGCTGAGCAGCAAGCAGCATAGTTTAAACGTGTGGGAGTTCATCGATCTGGTGGGCATGGGTCACTTCAGTAAAGGCATGGACCGCCAGACGTTGTCCATGGGCATCAACGAAGTGTTTCAGGAACTTATT
>JBAJNP010003928.1:0-12336 GCA_036877545.1 Yasuhikotakia modesta
TAGAGTTTTTGTCCGATCAACTTTGTGTTGGTGTCATTCTCATCTTAAGGCCTTTGCGATGTTAAATTGCGAAGCGTTTGAGTTTTCGTGCAAGAACACGACCTAAACACATCCACAGGGTATTACTCAATTACGGTTGTAGCGCCACCTTCAGTCAACAGGAAGTGGTGTGTTTTACACAGGAAGTGGCTTTTTTTACACTACGAGTAACCTATACTTTTGCCCACAAATCACTGCTATTAAAGCCAACAAGTGGCTGTGGCACCGGGTGGTGCTAGCAGTCCTGGGTGGTTGTGGCGCTGGGTGGCGGTGGCACCGGTGTGAGGTCCCGCTTATCGCTGCTTGCAGCTTTAATTACAGTATATAATTGCTTCCATCAACAGTGCTGTCCATAAGCAGAGTGATGCGAAAATTAAAATCTTAAGACTGGAGTCTAATTTTCAAAGGATACATGTGAGATATTCCAGAATAGTCACATCCCAGATGTAATCGTAGAACTGGTCCATGGAGTCATGACTGATAGATTAAAACACAAAAATAATAAATGTTCTTTTGTTCTCCGGGGAGTTTGACACGTCATGCTTTGAGAGTTCACCTGTTCTGCTCCTGAAGGGCTTTGAATGCCGTCATGTAGTCGACTTCCCTCAGAAACTGGCAGAGAACAGCGACCTGCAGTGAGTACAGCCAGCTGGTGAGTTAAGCAGCAGTCGGATCAAATGGGCTTTGTGAGGATGAGGTGTGGTACCTGAGTGTGACAGTTCAACAGCGAGCAACACTTGATCATTCTCTTCAGAACCTACACAAACACACAGCCACCAGAATTCACATTAGACCCCACCTCATACATTAGATCAGAGGGCTTTCCATGACAAGTTACAGGGTCACATGATGCTATTTTCAGTAACTCGTCAAGTGAGGTCACGCTCTGGAGCTGAGGGTCAGTCTTATTTTATAGATTTTTGTGGTAAATTTTATGCTTTTGCAGATGTTAAACATGCATAAACAGATACATAACACACAAATGAAAACACATCAGATGTTTAAAAGAGTGTTTTAGACATTATCTGTAGATTAGGACCTGGTCAGTGTAGACATCGGGTGGAACAGGTTTAGTGAAGTAATCTGAGCACACTGTCCCAGCCTGCAGGTAATAATGCATTGCTGCAGAATACTGATTGGTCACTGAAAAAAAACACATACATACGTTTATATTCATCCATCTATCTATACATCTATATATATATATATCTATATATATATCTATATATATATATATATATATATAGATAGATAGATAGATAGATAGATAGATAGATAGATAGATATAAATACATATATACACATATATACATACATACATATATACAGATAAATAAAATGAATTCTTCCCTTAATAATTATTGTACTCGCACAACTAGCATCCCATTTTTCATGTTCTGCATTTAAATAAAAACATGCCTGACAACATTTTAAAACTATGCATTTTCTTTATATCATGATAATTTGCCATTTTTATTAGAGATTTTGATTTTTTCGTAACTTGGTGCGAAACATTTGTTCAGGAATTGTTTGTGAATTTACTGGTTTTGTTTCGGAAGAATCAGATTATATCTTGTATGTCTTTGTGAAGTGGTCTGTGGTGTTATGGTTTCTGTTACAGTGTAAATGTTTAACGGGTAGCATTACACAAGAAAACAACCCACCAAAGTAAATGTCTGCTTGTGTGCAGAGCCAGGAGTGATTGTTGGGGTTGAGGCTGAGCGCGTAGTTCACCAGCTCTTTTAATGTGACAACCACAGCTTCTACATCCACACTCTGTAAACTTCACATCCATCAAAATCATTAGAGCTTTTTACACACATCATACAGTCATTCCACACATTTCCTTATAAAGATGTGACATACTTGGCCAGAGATAAAGGCCATATGGAGAGATGCTCAGCAGTCACTTCATTCACTATATCATCCTGAAAAACATCACATACATACTGTAATCACCTGATGTCATTTCAGTCAGACAAAAAAACAAAAAAAAAATCAGATAATAAAATAAATACCCGTACGATGCTGTGCAGTCTTACAAACAAAGAAATAAGCGTTGTCAGAACCAGCGGCTCCTAAAACAGAAAATGAAACTAAATTGGTGGAAGTTTACACATTATCTGCTATATACTGTAAGACTGCAGTCTGAATGCAAAATTTAGAGTTCTCCCACTTACCCGCAGTTTCTTCATAAAAGTCATGAATTTGCTCCTAAACAAAACAAACAGAGACATGAGAACAGAGCATATGAGGCATGAAAATGATTTAAAATGCAGAACAATCTTAACTAATGAGCTAATCCTGTATGATAGCTAGAGCTGTACAGTGACTCTGCTCTGACCGGGGCAAGATGCCAAGAGAGGATTCCCTCTGTTTCAGAAGACTGACTCGGCCATCGCTGCTGCGTTTGTGCTGGCTGGAAACACTGCAGATCTGCACCACCACCTCCCACAGCTCTTTAGCTGTGCGTCTACTCTCTTTAGGTCCTGGCAGCTCCTTACAAGTGGAAGCTATCAGCTGCCCCAGCTGCACCGGTTACAGCACAGAGAAATGTGAGGGTAGTAACACAGACATATAGAGATCAAGGCTATTATTGTGAGTTTATATGAAGAAACCTTTATGTAAGGATTGTTGTTGACCAGCGACTGAGGAACCTGTAGAGTCAGGTACTCGTTCTCTCTC
This sequence comes from Yasuhikotakia modesta, assembly GCA_036877545.1. Taxonomy (NCBI): domain Eukaryota; kingdom Metazoa; phylum Chordata; class Actinopteri; order Cypriniformes; family Botiidae; genus Yasuhikotakia; species Yasuhikotakia modesta. The sequence goes on from JBAJNP010003928.1 coordinate 2,725, forward strand.
CAGTTCAGCATAAACACAACACACTCCTCCCCAACGGTCTGACGCAGGGGGATATCTGCAGGTTTAACACAGCCAAACACAGGAAACCTCTTAACACTAATAACCTCTGACAGCCAATAATTCAACCATCAAAGTGATTCACTGACATACAATAACATGTCATTTAACTGTCCCCGAGGAAAAAGCTGTTCAATATCATTTAAATTAGTGTCATTAGTTGGACAGCAAAGAGCACAACTGTTACCTGAACAAAATTATACATTTAACATTTTTGACCCAGAAATTTAATTTAGTCATTAATTATTAAATGAGAAATTCCAATGTATCCATAAAATGTTACTAGTTAGGATCACAACAAGAAGGTAACAAGACATTTTGCAACTAACATTTATGTCCTATTAAATTTGTTACTAAAATTTGTTACGCATGAAAGACACATAACAGATATAACAAAATAATGTTGCTTTAAGTTGATCAATTGTCCAGCAGTTGAAAAAATGCATCCAAACAGAACAGGGCTGTTATCACTGGGTAACAGTCTTGCACCAACAGTACCATGTATTCTCATCTCCAGGTATCCTCGTACCCGGCTGACCAGGTCAGGTGGAGGTCTCTCCATGTTGCCGTGGGCAGCACCCGTCTCATGCGCTCTGATGTCCAGTAACAACATCTCATTCAGCATGACCTGACGCAGCTTTGGAGAAAACTCTGTCACCAACTCCAGGCATGCCAAAAACAGCTGGCGAGCATGAACAAAATCCTGTAACACACAAAATACAACACAATAATACACAAAAAACAACACAATAATGCAAAATAATACACAAAATACAGCACAATAAAACACAAAACCAAGAGCTACAGAATCCCCAAAATACAATGTAGAAATTCAGGTTTAAAGCAGCAGTCTGTAAATTCACCTGTCTAACATCATCTTAGTACATCTTAGTAGTCTAGAAAACGTGTTACTGACGAACCGGTCACCCGCGCATCACTGACGTGTCGATCACCTGTGTGACGTACCGATCACCTGTGCGTTACTGATGCTTATGTTAGTTTTGTTTAGATACACACCTTTATATTGATGCAGTGCAGACCCTTGGCCATTAGGATGTACAACAGGTCTTGTGTCAGGTTGTCTTTTATTGATAGTATGATGTTAACATAATCAGCTGGTACCTCCCACTACAGGAAAACACAAAAGTAAAGATGGGAAAGCTGCACAGATAGTTGGCCAAGAATGCAGCAAGATGAACTTGTTGTGTTTAGAGGACTGATACTGACAAACCTGTGAAAGAAACAACGGAACAACTAATGATGTGATGTTTGGAGTGACCAATGAAATGCAGCGATGCAAATGTCACAGAAATAAAACACTTTACTAAGCATATCACATTCCTTTCCTGAGAGGTGAACCTCCCACAACATTTTAATAATCATTTTACATTGTGTTTCAGACAGGTAGTTACCAGATTACAACAAATCTTACACGATTTTTAAGGGTTTTAAATAAAGAATATGAAAAACTAATTTCTGACCTCTGACTAATTTGACCTCTGACCTTATTGTTGACCCTCCAGTAGGGTCGTTCGGCCATCCCATGCAGCTCAATCACGACCTGTCTGATCTGTCGAGCGTCCAGTGAAAGAATGAGCTGCTGTTCAAGCTGACCGATGCTGCCGCTGGCAGACGCTGTCCGGAGCGAAACACAAACAACAACAAACAACCGTTAAATGATACTGGGCCCAATGTTGTCAATGTTACAGCAATAATTCAGCCAAAATGAAAATGTCTCTCATCATTTACTCACACCCCCCTACGACCCTCTGCCACCAAACCAAAAATCAGAGTTATATTAAATAACCACTAAATAAGCATAAAATATGAACAGCTGTCTTCTAAACCAAAAACACTAAACTGAACACTAATTAACACTATATTAACACTAAACTGAAGTTGCATGGATTACTTTAATGATAAACGCATACTTTGGAGTATCACAATCTTGGCCACTACTCAGTATTCTATTACAAAGCTGGCAGAGCCATAATATTATTTCATATAATTCCACTTCTGTTTGGCTGAAGAAAGAAAGTTAGAGCCACCCAGGATGCTGTAAGTGTGAGTAAATTATTTTAATTTCTTTGTCTGGTGAAACACCCAGATATTATTTTAAGGAACCCACCCACTTTACATGAAAACTCTACAGGACGTACTAGGAATGTCGTAGAAGGAAGGCAGTAGTTTGGTGTTGAGGTTGACTGTGGATGAGATCTTCCTCATCCGCTCCATTAGAACCTGCTTCTCCTCATCTTTGAGAAGCTCCAGAAAGAGGTCATGTGACGACACCATAAAGGCCAGAGAAACGTCTTCCAGACTTTCACAAACATTCCTATATTCCAAACAACCACAGAAAATCTACACCACTGAAATCTGACTCAAGTATCCTGAGCCAAAGCCCAGCTGTGCTCACCTGATAAAAAGTGCCATTGCCCTCTTCATCGTTTCTGAAGAGCACTCCTGAATCACCCTCGTACACGTCTGCACACACACGCACACACGCGCACACACACGCACACCGTCATTAATATGTTTCATTGTAACATACTGCATTCAGTGGCTGTATTGTTCAGTGAGGCGCAGGGTCTGTACCTCCAGGAGGAAGCTGATGGTGTTTTTGCTGGGTCTGAGGAGCAGCTGATAAAAAGAGACGCTAAGAACTCGGCTCTCCAAAGAGTCTCTCACCGCGTTACACACACACAGTTTATGACACACTTCCTCCACCGCCCTGTCCCTGACAGAGCACAAACATTTTTACAACCCCTGACAGGAGTATGAAAGGGTAGCTTTTGAATGGCGTATGGTAGAATATAACAAATCTGGAATCATAGGACTCATGAGCATGAGCTATCAAATCTAATGATGCAAGTTAAATGACATTGTTGAATTTTTCACATTATAAGCAATTTAATACATTTAATTTAATACATTTAAACTCCTGACCACTAGAAGGCGGTCAAAAAACTTGTTTTTTTTTAAGTTTTGCTCTTAATAAGAAATACTCTTAAAGAAACAAATAATGTACCATTCTATGGGCTGACACAAACTTCAGGAACTTGGAGGATGAAAAAATAAAAAATACAACAAGAGTCTCTGCCTCCGAGTTTCATCCCTTATAATTAAAATCTTAAAACAACGGGTTTCAGTGTATGATTGGTTGTTACCATAATTAATCCATAATGTTAAATTCGGTACAAAACAACATTAGTGTATGACGCAGTTTTGGCCAGGCTGGGTCATACACTAGTGTATTATTTACCTCAGGCGACTGAAAGTCCAACAGTAAGTCTTGGAATTTCATGCTAAAGGTAACATTTCAAACGCTTTCATCTGTTGTGGCTGTAATTTGCTTAAAACAGCTTCTCACCCCTGCTGAAGTTTGTGCAGCAGTTCCAGCTGAACTGAGTGCCTGAAGCCGTTGGGCAGACTGTGTGTGACGCTGTCCCTGATGAAAGCCTCAATTAAAGCCTAGACAACAGAGACAGAAAAGAATCTGTACGTTTTCACCAACATGGACCGAAAATAAGACAATTTCTTGACAACTACCCCCATCAGTTCCTGCTGTCAACAGTCTGTTCCTGTCTCTCCACACTACAGCAGTCCTGTTGCGTGCAGCCCAGTCCCTACATTTCTCCATTCAGCCCAAATTAGCGGAATTAATTCCTAATTACAGCCAGAAGACCTTAGGCCTCTCCCAAAATGTTATGAAAAAAGTTCATTATTTTATTAGTGATCAGCGTTTTCTGCAGAATTCTCATGAAAACATGAAAATACTACATAACATTTACAATAACCCATTACTATATATTTACATACAGCTTCTGTGGAGGGCACAGGACCATAGAAAGGTTTTCCAATTATGGCATTTGCTCTAATGTCCTTCTTGCCTGTAAGATAATTATGTATTTGAATATCTCAGTGCATCCTGCTCACGCAGACAATCATCATCATCATCATCACCATGTGCTGGAGGGGACAGGGCTTTACAGAGTGTGTCTGAGATTCTAGTAGTAACTAGGAGTCATTTTCACTTCTGCATTTAACTGTGAGTGGCTGACCTCATAGTTGTGGTTTCTCAGGAAGTGGCTGATCTGGTCGTATGGGGTGAGCTGGGCATTACTGGGCTCAGAGGATCCAATCAGGGTTCGACAGGCACTCCAGTAACCGGCCAGACGCTTCTCATCCAAATGACAGAGAGACAAGCGATCCAACTGCCATTACACACAAGATGTTTCACCATTCACACAATAACACGCTTCATTTGAAACAACACAATCCTCCTGAATGACCTCATTTATACAGCCATGATGTGGCAAACATGTTGACCAGCTAACTGCGTAACACTGCACAGTATTCAACTGTTACATCTGTCAATTTTCTGTAAATTTGCTCTTTACTTACAATGTTTCCCTCCTTTAACCTTCTAAAAATCCATGTATTATTGCCTCTAGCTTGTATTGACATGAGCACAACTGAATAAAGGCAGGATTTATTATTTTGGGAGCTGAACAATCAGCAACACACCTTTATCTGGAAACTGCCTCACCTTTGACAGTAACTCCCGTGTCTTTCTGAAGTGTTCTCTGGCTTTCACATACATTGAATGATCTAAACAGCCTTGCTGAAAGTAAATGCCTCCTAAATCATAATGCACCTGTAACACAGACATCAATATACAATATACACGTTTCCTCTTACATGCATCTGTAAGCATCTTCATGTGATTGATGAACAGACACTGAAGCAGTTGAACAAGAGTAAGTTAATTAATCATGTGACACCTGACAGTGCAGGTCATCTGTGCTAATCCGCAGCCCAGCGGTTGAGGACTCGGTCTCTCCGTTGGCAGAACTGGGATCAGCTGCCAGTAGGTCCAGGGTTCGAGCCGTGTGGATGTAGAAGTCTTTTATAATGTTCAGAGCTCCTTCTAACACCATGATGGAGTCTGAAGCCTGTTCTCTGAGCTGAGAAACAGCGTTAGTCACACAAGTTTTGTTGGACATTCTCTGAGAATCAGACAATCCTTTGACATTTATTTAAACTCTCAGATGATTCAGACGATTGTACATGAATATTATTTATCTGTTGTTAACATCTAACACAGTGACATTTGTAAGGCCCAACTGAACACATGTACCACACTCAGAATGTTCTCTGTCAGTTCCTTCTCCTGCTGGACCAGGCTCATCCTACAGAACACAAAACAACAACGTCACACTAACCTGTAGTTTCATGTGTTTCATGTATTTTCTTGAGACAGCAGGAAAAGCTTCTTACATGTTTAGCTGATGTGCTCCAGGTTTGGTCTGTTTCTCAGGGAAGCTGCTCAACACAATGGTACGAATAGCCCTGTTGATTTTACATTAATTATTATTTACATTAAGATTATTTATAAAAAAAACTATGTTGTGATTTTAACAGAATATATAAAGAAACATACACAGAAACAATGAAGTATTTAACAATATTTTGTTACAAAAATTGATACTGACTGAATGATTAAAAAAGTTGCTAATGAAGCAGACCCTGTAGAAGCTGTGATACATAAATGAGCGTCACACTGACCATCTGTTGTAGATGAGGACAGCCATAGCTGTGGTGGGCGGCAGGCCGGACAGGTCCAGATCCATGTGTTTGACTCCAGCAGGAACATGACTGACACACAGCAGCTCATTCAGCAACATGTTCAGCACAGGAATGGTCAACCTGCAGTTAAAAAAGACAAAAGCAAGATGAATGATGAACAAGATTGCGTTCTAACACAAAACTGTCCATTTTGACGATATGATACACATTTTATCCTCACGCACCCTTTCTCTAAAATGTTCAGGTCCCATCTGAGGTGAGCCGCCACCTTGAGGGCCAGCAGTTTAAGTGTGCGGTTCCTGCGGTTATCTGCAGGCGGTTGGACCTGGTTCTGCTCGTTCACACAGGGTTTGGAAGCTTGCTCAAGAAACTGAACGATCAGCTGAACAGGAGATGGATCTGAGAAACAAAACAGAGGTAAATAATTCTGTAGCTTCAATCTGAAGCTGATCTCAGGAAACCAGGAAAGTTCTCAGGAAAGTTCAATCTTCAGTCAAAAAGGTGTGACCAGTAAGAAAAGCTATAGCAACACCCTAAAAATGTGTAAAAAAGCTGCAGGACTTACTGTCAAAAATGTGGGGTCTCAGAAGGAGAAGAATAACTATATTGTAAAGTTTGAGGACAAATTTTGTGTTTGCTTGACCAACCTCTGCCTGAAACGTGTATAATGGTTTGGAATATCCTACGTTTGGAATATCCTACGTCTGGCAATCTTTCACATGAAGGTGACTAGTTAACATTAAACTCAAACATTAGTTTCAGTATACTGTCAATGTTTTAACAATCTAGCATCTTAGCATCAATTAGCACGACACTAGATTGTTTTGCCATCAATTAGCATGACAGACATACTAAAATATGCTATTCTAAATGTTATCTTATTCATGATATTAGGAGGTTACGCTTAGTCTTTTTACTTTACTATTTTTAAATAGAAATCAGAGGGGTGGTTTCTAAGGTATTGTAACTGGTTGCAGTTAAATATGTATAAAGTAAAAAGTAAATAAAGTAAAAATGTCACTATTTGTTGCTTCTTGCGTGTTGAGTTATTTGAGCCCACCCCAAGTCTCTAAGACATCAGCTACTACGTCAGCCAGTGTTATGAATTTTTTTTACCAGCCTAACAACAATCTGTTTATCCAAGAATTTCTGAGAGATAAAGATATTTAGCAGGTGTATGAACATTAAGGGGGATTACAGGATTGTTAGGCTGCATTAACTAGGTAAACCGGGGGACTAGGGACACTTCCTTTAACATGGATCCAAAACTAGTGGGAATATTATGGACTTCTTTATTAGACTTTCTATAAAATACTAATTCCTATAACCTACTAATGAAATCAATATGACACACTACATTCTGTCTCCAATTCTTTTGCATTATGCAATTCAGATATTTTATGGCATTATTGCAAATCCCTTAAACTCCTGTTACTTAATATGGAACATTACATTCTCAGGCTCAGAAATACAGACTGTTTAAGTAGGCAGTCTGAATACTTTATCTCATAGAGTACAGGTCTTTGCATGTAATGAAATGCAAATGCACATCCAAATGTGTTGTAGTTCAGTCACCAGTTCAGTCAACATTTTATTCATAAACTACAATCTTAGCATCCCTAGTCTGTTTTACTTACATCTTCTAATGAATAATAAAAATTCAACAATAGTATGTATTCTGTTTCTGTGTTGTACATGTTTAATAAATGTAAAAAAATTACATATATATAATTTTTATTATATGATAAGCTGCTTTGAAAAACATGCACTTTAAAAAGTAATACTGCAGTTCCCATCCCATGATGTGCGTGCCGACTGTGAACGCTGAAGTAAACCCAGCAGGTACCTGGATGAGGGTCCTGTAGGTGCTGCTCCAGTAATGACGGATCAAGCAGAAACTCAAACCAGGAGGTCTGTGGTGGTGTGCAGGGTCGACTGCCACTCACTGCCACTCGGTCTGCAGCCTCAGCACTCATTCTCACCTGCACAAAGGGATGAAATGTTAACATTTCACTGCATATTTTAACTGCGTGACGCTATGATAACTGTGATGCCATTGTGTCTTATAATATTATGCACAGATTCTCTTCTACATTTATCAGATCTGCTAATTTCATTCAGTCCATGTGAAATACATCCCTCTTCCTATGCAAAGGTATACAAGATAGATCTCTGTATAGGAAGATATGTAACGTGTGTGTGTGTGTACAGTTATGTGTATATAAATGTGTATATAACATGCACATATCGCATATATTCACTTCTCAAGCATATCATGCATTACTGGGACTGGATCGCCTTTATAATGCGCATTAAAGTAGCAGGCAGCTTACTATTAACAAAACACATTGGTGCAGCTTACATAAGCAAATAAATTGTCTTTTTGTATGGGTTATATCGTTGCTGTCGTTAAAGGTTAGATAGACGTTAGCATTAACAACTCACCGGTTTTTGGATTTGCAGATAAATAATGCAACAGAAGCCCAAAACTATTCGTACTGCTGCACAAGCGCAAACACTGAAGCGGTGCAGTCCGCCATAGTGACGCGAGTTTCTTCATCCGGTGCGAATCAGTGAGAGGACGGATGAAACAGCGCCTCCAGGCGACAGCCGCCCGCCCGCCGCCGCACACAGTGATTTACGTCAGAGGACCGGCGTAGCGCTGGGCGCCACACGACGGGTCTTTAAATAGTTTAAATAGAGGGCCGAGCACTAAATGTGCGAAGCCCCTATTGTTTCTGTGTTTATTATTATTATTCTCCCGCACTTTTGAGGGTATTAACATGCTCGAAAACTCACCAGATTTTGCACACGCATCAGCCCCAACAAAAACCCGAGTTTATTAGGGGTTTTAAATTAGGCGGGGCAAATGGCTCCATAGCGCCCCCTAAACCTGCCCAGGGCACTACAGTTAACGCACATGTACCACATTTGGTAGGTCTATAGAAAACTTTAATTCATTAAAAAAGTCTCTGGGAGTGAACCTCTCATCCCAACAGCCGAATATTTATTTTTAATTAAATCTGGATTTTTATTATTTTTGACAAATTCCACGTGTCGTACTTTAACAAACTCCTCCTAGAGTTTATGTCCGATCAACTTTGTGTTGGTGTCATTCTCATCTTAAGGCCTTTGCGATACTAAACTGTGAAGCGTTTGAGTTTTTGTGGCCGGCTGCCAGAGTTTGGCGTTTCGCCATGAAGAGAAAGGTGTTATAACTCAAGCCCATAATGTCTGTTCGGCCGCATCTTTCGCACATTTGATGAAAGTCATGGCCTAAACACATCTACATGGTAATCCTCAGTTTTGGTTAAAGCGCCACCTGCAGGCAACAGGAAGTAGGGTGTTTTACACCACGATTAACATACGCTTTTGCCCACATAACTCTGTTATTAAAGCCAACAGGTAGTGATGGTGCTGGCAGTTGTGGGTGGTGGTGGTGCTGGCAGTTGTGGGTGGTGGTGGCTCTGGTGCGAGGTCCTGCTTATCGCTGCTTGCAGCTTTAATAATGATTGTAGTTTCTTGTGGGAATTTTGTGCTAATAAAAATCAACAAAAATGATCAATAAACCAACAAACATATGAAAATAAAAACTTTAAACTCGGTTGCAACAGAGTAGCAAGATGTTCAAACAAAGTTTTCTTTTCGCAGTAATTGTTTATTAATGATTCCAGCACTGGCAGGTAACAACTGATGAATCTGAGCAGGGCAGCTAACCAGTGATAGTGATAGATGATCACTGCTGCACACTACTGCTGTGTGTGTGTGTGTGTGTGTGTGTGTGTGTGTGTGTGTGTGTGTGTGTGTGTGTGTTCACTCCTCACCAGTGATAGTGATAGATGATCACTGCTGCACACTACTGCTGTGTGTGTGTGTGTGTGTGTGTGTGTTCACTCCTCACCAGTGATAGTGATAGATGATCACTGCTGCACACTACTGCTGTGTGTGTGTGTGTGTGTGTGTGTG
>JBAJNP010003928.1:20411-36381 GCA_036877545.1 Yasuhikotakia modesta
CCCCCATTGGACGATTTTAAATGTTATTCAGAGCCTCGTGTTCAGCTTGAGTTCCTGAAAGGAAACTCAAGTAAAGTCTAGTTGATCACAATTATTTCTGTAACACAGGTGCGTGACATGGCACACAGAATTTATTGGTTATTTAGATGTGTGGAAAGTTTTACTTGAATTTTCAAAGATATTTGTTCTTTTGTAGACTCTCTTGGTATGCCTGTCCTCAGCACACCAGAAACACCCTCAGCGCCCCCAACAACAGGTGATCTCAAACTCAACATAGACATTCCCTGCATATATCTCTCATTAGTTAATGTTAATGCTCCATTTTCAACCATTTACTAAATGTGTTGTTGTTATTTATAGTTATTTTAGTTATTGTTGTTAATTGTTCAGGTATATTGCATTTTTTAAATTGGACTGAGCTGCTGTGTGGGAAGTTAAAGGAGAAGTTCACCCATAACTATGTGGTTTGAATTTTAAACAACATTAAATGTTTCATTTTTAGGTGAACTGTTTTTTTAATCCAAGTCATATATTATAACAGAATTAGATGGTATAGGAAATTTACCCTGTCTTCAGTTGAAGACAGTCCAATAAGTAAAATAATATCCTTGCGGCTCCCAGCTGTGTAACAGCATTACATAGCACCTGAGATTTTAACGCTCTATGTCTTTATTTTTACTTCAGTGACAGCAGAAGTGAACGATTCATCTGGATTCATCTTATCACCAGAGCTACTGGGGTGTTTGGTTCTGGCATTCTTGCTTTTAATTGCAGTCATCACAAATGTCATCCTGTGTTGCCATGGTAAAAAGAAGAAAGGTGGGCCAAACCTTCAGCCCAGCATTATCCACAGCAGCTAACTCTCAATGTTGTTACAGCCTAACCTTCATATGAATAAAGTTCATAAATCCTGTCATGGTCATAAGAATTAGGTTATCTTAGTGCAAAACCTAAATTATTTTACTCATTTAACCCATACCTATACGATACAATAAATATTTTATCAGCTGTTTTTCAATCTATTTTGAAATATTAAAATCGGAGGTTATACAATGTTATTGTTTAAAAACATCTCAGATTATGTATGTAACTCTGGTTCCCTGAAGGGAACGAGGTGCTGTGTCAAAACGCTATGGGAACGCATTTATAGGCTCTGAATCCTGGGAGCAATCAGGGAGCGATGTGTCAAAGGCGGACTGACATCATGCCGGTAACTTCAAATAGAATGAAACGAGCGCTGGTAGGGGTACTGGAGGTATAGCAAGTTGGCCAGAATGGAGCTACTACGAACACAGATGCCACATCCCAGAACTCCCAGGAGCAGAGCAATCAGAGGAAAAACGTACAGACGTAGCCACGGCCACATGTGCACCATGGCATCCAGTCCTGAGGGAGCTGGATAAACTAAATAGAACCAGAGGGGACATTGTCTGGAGGCGAGGAGGTCCACTTGAGCTTGCCAAAATATTCTCCATATCTGCTTCACCAGATCATGGTGATCATGGAGATCATGGTGATCTCTCAGGTCCAAGAGAAAATTTGAGAGCAAAGAATACTGCCAGCATCTCCAAACAGTTGATATGCCAAAAAAATGGTGACCTCTCTATAGACCCTGGACCTGGTGTCCACTTATGACCCACCCCCCACCCCACCTCCTCGAGAGCTGACTGTGTGTTTCACTCCCAAACAGACAACACAGAGCGTTTGTATCCCCACCCATAATATAGCACAGGCAGGGAAGGACACACTCTAAAATGCTCCTGAACATTCATCCCTCTAGTCTTTTTTTATTTTGGCCTTAGGCATACTATTTTATTGCTACCCTGACACTAAACGAACAGAAGGAACCCCCCGATTGGATGATTTGACGTGTGATTCAGAGCCTATAGCGTTTCGACACAGCTCGAGTTTCTGCCATGTTTAAAAATCTGTGATAAATATTTAAGCATATTTATATTAAAGAATAATATTAATTTGCATGCATGCTTTATAGATACATGCCAGATTCTGTGACATACAAACAATGTGTTTCTTGTGACTTAGCTGTTGTAGTGCAGCAGAAATTTGTAAACCTGCAGGCTGGTCCAGAAGCTGAGGAAAACAACTACAGAGATTCTGTCCATCTCACCAAAATCACAAACAACTGCAGTGATTCTGAGGGTGAGTGTGTTTTACTTTGACTTTACAGCACTTTTCAGGAATACAATACATAGTGTGTATTATAAGTGGTGTGTATTATATTGCCATTTGTTCTGTGTTTTGGAGGTTTTGGTCCAATAATTATAGGTTTTGATAAAATATTTAGTTTGCTACTGTGTTGTTTTCATGCTCCCGTTTGCTGTTGCTAACCTTTGCCTGTCTGTTTACGTTTGATTGATAAAGAGCTGCATATGGATCCCTTGTCTACTGACTCTTTGTTACATCATATTAACAAATGATGTTAATGCAACAAATGAGAGTGTTATTGTAAAGTGTTACCCGCTGTAAAAAACATTTGCTTGCAATTATGTTCCAGCATGATTTTCCCTCTATTAAAAAAAGATTTAATGAAATTCTGTTTCATGCCCTTTTCATTTAAATTTGTATTAGAAATCAAAATAACTCACTTTATCAATTTTTGTTTACAATTAATCTTCACTCTGTTTGCAGTTTCTGTAGTTCCTCAGCGTATTTTGCCTCAGAGTAGCATTGAAAGTGGATCGTATGATACAGACTATGAGCAAAATGACATTAGTCCAGATGCAGCTTTCCCTCTATCCACATTTCGAAGTAAGTCAATGTTAGGTCCTATAGAAGTATACAAAGAATATTAGTGTGTTTCTGTTTCTCTGTAAATCCTTTGGTAAATATTGGTATCCTCATTGTATTAGAAACTGAAGATTTTTCTGCTTGTTTCTCAAACAGACTCACTTCGATATAGTGCAGATGGCAGAAGAAGTGTGAAGGCCACAAACCTGAACATTGTGTCTGAGGAGGGTAAGCCCTGAAGGTTTCATTTACCTTTGAAATATAGAATTTCCTGTGACCAGCATAGCATTATAGTCAACATGAAATCTTGCTCCACATTCTTTGTGTTTATAAGCTGACACCACCAAGGGCTTGTAGGAAATTGGTTAATGTTAACTGACAGCCAAATTTTTATTTACATAGTCATGTAATTCAATTTCTACATATTGAAATAATTCAATATTTCAAACATTATTTTTTCCCTAATAATATATATATGTTTTTAAAATTATAAAAAATTGCACCTTTTCAAATAGGCCATTTTCTTTCTGCATTTAAGAAATCAGTGCCCACTTTTGCCTGGCTGGCCTTCCTGCAAAAGCACTCAAACCATTTCAACTAACACAAAATGCCGCAGCTCGTCTGGTATTCAAAGAACCAAACTAAGCCTATGTTACCCCTCTCTTCATCTCCCTTCATTGGTTACCAAATTGACACTCATCTACAAAATGACCACTGGTTCTGCACCATCATATCTTCATCCACTCTTTCAAATAAACTCTCCCTCCAGATGCCTACGATCATCAAACGAACAACATCTCATCATTCCATCCTCCAAACACTCTCTTTCACCCTGCAGTTTTACATTCAATATCCCCTGATGGTGGAACGATCTTCCACACTCTGTTCGGTCTGCCTCATCTCACACGATATTTAAAAAACTTCTCAAAACCACCTCTCATCACTCTAACACTCAAAACTTTTCTTTCTCAACAGGAACCAACTGGAACATTGTTTATCAAGAAAAATTGTATCTTTGTATGTTTTTGCATACTGTTATCTTGTGATTTATAACTACTTTGTTCTCCTTGGTCGCTTTGGACAAAAGCGTCTGCTAAATGCCTATAGAGAGCTTAATAGTCTCATATTTTAAAGCTGCATTATCTTCAAGGGTAGTAAAAATAACCCATGGGATTTAAGAATTGAAGTTAAATAACCTGGTTAAAAATTAAACTTCAGCCACTTTAGTATGTTGGTTTGTATGCAGAGCTTTACACAGAAACACTATCAGTATCACAGAAACAACAATCACAGATTGTTCACCACAATTCAGTATACGATTCACTGGTATTTAGGTATGGGACCTCGCTTAAATTGACAGGGCTCCTCTGCCCCCCCTCCCCTGGGTCTTTAATGGGCTTTATTTCAGTTTCAGTTCTGTGGCCCCTTCGGTCATAGATTCCAGAAAATGTTTCTAGTTAAATATGAATATATATGAGATTTTTATTACGGACAGCTTTGTTAAGTAGAACAGATGGATTTTTGTAGTTTTGTAATATTATGTACTCTAATCTCTCACAGTGGACTCATTTGAGTCGTCCTCCACATCATCAGGAGAATGTTATGAGACCACAGGCACTAATGAGAGGGACATGTGCTCGCTGGAGTCCACTGAATGTTATGAGAATACCGGACTAAAAGCTGCAGGTATTAACCTTTAAAAAGGTTTTAATGTATAATGATTAAATGTATTAATAAAGAGTTCCTTTAATGTTTGAATCTATTAAACATCTAAAGAAAATGTATAAATTAGGTTTTTTTTAACTGAAGTAAAAACCAATGAAGCAATATATGAGAATTTTGTAAGAAGACGCAGACCAGAATGTAAATTATTTACTTAAAATCTTCATGAAAAATTTATTATTTATTGATGTCTTCTAGTATCAGAATGTATATCTGCAAGCAAGAAATCATCTTAATCATAAACTGTTTCATTAATTGTAGTAAATGTTTCACATATTTGTTGAGGTGTTTTGTACATTGGTCACTCCAGGCCAGGCTATAGGACAAAAAGACCAAGAGGGCTTTAATAGTTCACCCAAAAAATGAAAATGAAGTATTAATTATTTACTCCACACTTCCTTTGATCTTCAGAACCAAAACCATTTTTTCTTAACTGTTTTTTTCTTATTACCATCCTAATATATAGGTAAAATAAAAAATAAAATCTAGTAAATTATTAAAAAACTTGATTATTTAAAACAATTCTTGACCTGTGTATTCCTGCATCCTCCTGAACTTTATGCCAGCCATTCAAACAAAACAGTTAAAACACTTCACATGCAACTGGTTGTGCAACTGCAAGTTACCAAAGTTTAACAGCATAATGATAGATATCCTATCTTTCTAGGTAGCTTGTGACTTGATAACTAACATTTGAAGTGCAGCTGATGGACTAATAAAACACTAATTTAAATTGTACAGGCTATTAATGTGCATTTCACCTGCTCACCTTGGAAAAGCTCACAGCCAACAAAAGATGAGTGTCTATATTATGAATATAGTCAACATTTCTTGTTATCATGAATACAAAAATAAAACTGAGTTTCTAGCGTTAATCATTCCCTAAACAGAAACCCAACTTTTGAAGTTGTATCTGTTGGTGTGTCATGTTGGTCTGTTCATTTTCAAGTTTATTGCACAGAACGTAAAACAACAGAACGTATAACATATGGTTCTTTGGCTTCTGATTGTCAGAACCAGATCATGGGGTCATCGGTGGAGAGGATTCCCCGCTATACTCGCCTGTCAGCTATGATAATGAGGCTGTCCCCTGTGAAAGTGACTATGATGACATTGGCAACTATCTACAGCAACCCAACCAATGACATCAGCCAGAGCTTACAGACTGTCATGCCATTGTGGCCAAACTGCAGTTTAAAAATATTCATGACCATTAGTATTGACTCCTGAGAATTTTATATCACTCTGCCTTCGGACATTTCAGCATGTTTTTCAATGTAATGTTTGTTTATGCATGCATGTTTTTATTGCCCAGTTAAATTTCAGGATAATTGTTCTATGTTCCATAAGTACAACTTAAGTTTTGACTGCTGATTGGTAAATCCAGGCCTAGTTTGTTGAAGTCTCCTCTGAAACTCAAATGGAGACATTTAATCTATTGCTGTCTAGGAGGAATAACTGTTGCTTAGATATATTAAAGAGATGTCATCTGTGAATTTTCTTTTTATTCGCTCAACATATTTTTAATCTTTGAAGCTCTTAATGTGAATTGTGTAAATGTGAATGAATGGTAGCAAGCTAGCATTGAACACATAAGAGCCCACATTTCACTCACAGTGCTTTCAACAAATGTTCCTTTACAATGCCCTCTGACTGATTTCAATGACTGCTTCAATTTATTTTCAAATTCAATGTATGATATTCATATATAAATTGACTTGCTTTGCTTACTGATGCAATATAGCTGCAAACTGAAATTAAAGTGTCAAGCCCATTAATGGCACCAATTTTTTGAGAACATTTGATAAGAAATTAAAAAAGCAGTTAAAAAACAATTAAAACCCATTACAACACAATAAAACAATTTAACCAAAAGGTGACACTGTTACGTACCAGGTTCTGTGCAAATCTGACATATTCTGTCGGAGGAGTTTGAAGAAGTAGGTTCTCAATCATAGATATATTCATCTTATATACATATATATATGTATCTAATATGTAAATAGATATATGTGCATATATCTATGGTTCTCAATATAATTTAGAATGGTGGACAGGAAGCAGCACTTGGCAGGAGTTATGATTTATTATTTCAGACTGTACGTTCTTACGTAAGTGTTGATATATCTCTTGGCCACTAGGTGCTGATGGCCCCAAACTTTGCATGTCACCTTTTACTACAGCGTTAAAGAAACCAATTTTACCAATGTCCATAACAATTTGCAATTCTGTTTGTTAAATCCTGCACCTTTTTTTAACAAAAGACACATTGTTAACAATATTTATGATTAACATGATTCTTGATTTATTCGATTACTCAGATTTGATTTGGGAGGACAGCTTAATTCATTTCTTAGGTTTTGTTATGGCTTTCCATTCTGTAAAGCACTAATTTATTGATTAAAAATGTGGTTTTGGGGATGTTTTAAAGAATGGCACCTCACAGAGGTTTGGTTTATCTAGAGGAATGAGACAAGGGTGTCATGTTTCTCCTTATTTAATTCTTCTTTGTGTGCAGCTGCTGCCAAATTTTATATGTGAAAGTGATATTCGGAGTATACATATAGCAGATCAAGAAATATTTATTAGTCAGACAGCAGATGACACCACCTTTTTTAAGAGATGTGTAACGTCACACCAAGAGGGAGCCATCAATAGAGTACTGACTGTTTACTTTCTCTGCTTCCTTTTCCTGTCTGACCAGTTTGTGGACTATTTAAGCAACATAAGCCTCACAACATAAGCATGTTGTGAGGTATTGCCAGTGTTTGCCCTGCCTTACAGAGTGTTTACATCAATCTTGTGTGCTATGTGTATGATATTGCCTGATTACCCCTTTGGATTTATTTGCCTGGTTTTTGTCAATTATTGCCTTTGTTTACGTTAATGATTCTGACGATTTTTTACATGAATTTGTAAAAACATCTGCAAATGAATTCTACCAGTGCATGAGCTCCTGTGTCGCCATCTTTACAAGACGCTTCCCAAATCCCTACAGCAATTATTATATAAAGCTTTTCTCTAAAATTTGAGTCTTTATCTAAACATAAGCAAATGTGGACAGATGTTTATGTATTTTAGATAATTCTATAGCCATCTGGCTAAACTAAACAGAGCAGAAGAAAATAAGGTGGTGTCTAAAATTGCAAAGCTTTTTCGAAACACCCAGAGCTGTTTTCTGAATTTGCTAAGCTTCAGTATTCTGACCTGCAATCTAAATGAGACGAGACGTGTGGGACTTACATTAGAACAAAACAATGGATGGAGGAGGGAGAATGTCTATTATGTCTATTAAAGATTTCCCAGCACTCACTATTTATAACAATCCTGTTAAATCTGAAGTTACATATTTAGACATTTAACAAAAAAATGCAAATGCAATTTAAGGTCGTACTGCTTGTTCGATTTAGTTTAAGAAGTCTGTGTTAAAGAATTAATGAATGGTGGATTTCAATTTCCTTGGTTTGTCTTCTTTGGACAACATTTTCAAAGTTAATTGGATTCATTCAATCTGGAATTTTATTCCCAATTACTTATTTTCCAAATTAGATGGTCTCCCTTTTCTTATTGATTTGTAATAACAATATTGCAGAACCCCTCACAATTTATCTACATTTCATGAACAGCCATTGCTTGCATGGTCACTTTAAACTTAAATTTCTCCCCTCAGGTACTTCATTTGGAACAATCAAGATAATAAGACATTGTATAAAGTTTTAATAATTGGTTTGAATAAAAAACCTTTTGATTGTTTTTCAGTTACTTAAACCCAGAAGGTCTCATGTAAATGTAATTTTTTTGATGACAGTAACTCCCAAAGAATTCTCTATTCGGTAGCAGTCACAGCAGAGGGAAAAAACCATAGATTAATCCAGCAGAAAAAGGTGCTGAGAACTGGGCATGAGAGAGAGAGAGAGAGAGAGAGAGAGAGAGAGAGAGAGAGAGAGAGAGAGAGTCCCCCCACGACCAACCAGCAAAGCCAACCGAAGACCTAGAACTCGGCGCGGCTGATGAAGCCAAAAGAAGCCGCTAGATCCCCGGCGTACGGCAAGGCTGGGCGTGGCAAAAAACAGACGACGAGGGCAGGATACGACCTCAGAGCTGGGAGCAGCAGGGGAGATAGAGGAAGCCTGGAGTCCTGGAGAGCCAAAAGCCAAACAGGAAAAAGGAAGAGAAAAAAACTTGGAGACTGAGATGAGAGAAAAAACTACGCTAGAAAAAATTAAACCGAAACTAAACCAAAGCTAAAGCTTAGAAAAGCAAAAAATAACTGGACGCACGAAACAAAACACAGACGCTCCGACAAGGACAATAGAAACACGAGGGATGTAAGTGTGATGATAACAGTTAGTGCGGATAGTTAGAGAAACGAGGATAACAGGCGGGGCGGGAAGACGAGACACCGATGCAGGTGGCGTCAAAACAGAAACCACGTGCATCACAATGAACAAAAGCAGGAATCCCGAGCATGAGCCGGCTGACCTGACCGAGCTCCCGGCACTTTTGTCTTTGATAACTTGACAATAATTAAAATAACACGGACATAATGCGGAACTAAGTTCAGGGGATGAAATATGTTCATTTTATAAACAATCTTGTGCTCTTTTAGAAATGTATTGGTTGGTTAAATTCTTATTAAAACTACAAAAGCTATAAAAGCTACAAAAGAGCAACGATTGTTTCTTATACGGACAGCAGCAGGAATAGACGGTGTCATTTTAACACCTAATGCATGTTTGAAATACATTTCCCAGCTGTTTAATACTGATATTTTAACCCGACTTCAAACGTGAAAAGGATGTTAGTGATGGACAAAAGAAGTTAATGAACAAACATATACATATTTATTTAATTTTCTTAAAGTTTGAATATACATTCTTAAAAATAAGTTTCCTAAAAGATCATTTGTTTGGCTGCATGGTTTCATAAAGAACATTTACCATCTTCAAAATCAAAGTTTTTCTATAAACAATTCTTTTGTGGTGAAAAGTTACAGATTATGAAAAAAATAATGTTTTTTTAAGAACCTTTGACTACAAGGTTATTAAAACAACAATAAAATAATACATACAGCTCAAATGGACAGCCCACATCCAACTCAAATTCAAAATTGAATTCTACATCCAATTCAAAACAAAGAAAACCAGGTTATGACCAGAAAAATGAATCAACAAATTAACTTATAATGTCATTAGCTGTAGCTTCAGTTAAAGCCCCTGGAGACTATTTCTGATCATTCAGATTAATTCTGCTATATACACAACAACCCATGAAACATAATACAACCCATTTATTATAAATCTTCCTTGATGCTGTTTCTCTGTAGATATGTTGGATTAATGATTCTGCAGTTTTAGCCTTAGCTTCAGTTTCTTAGCACTCACCCTGAAACAGACACAAATATTCCTGTTTTTAAACTACCAATAACAGTTAATAATAAATAATAATCTTTTTTCCCTCATACTTTGCTTTTATTTATGACCTGTAAATACAAATGGTATTTGTGAGTACAGTAACTTAAAATGCATATGTACAGATTTTAGTAAATGTTAAACAATGCATTTCTTCAGATATATTTAACCTCTGGAGCCCTTACCTGTAAGAAAAACCTGTGGAAAAATGTTTTTTGAGGTGTCAAATTTAAAATGAGAGATTTAAATTTAAAACACAGTTACCAGATTTATTAATCTCCTCCTGAGGCACAAGAACTGGCGCTGCTTCCTTGTCCTGTTTGAGAAATGGGAAAATGTCAAACGGATCCTAAAAATTTTTAGGATAAAGTAACAAATAACACACAAAAATAACTGTAAAATAACATTCAAAAGATGCGGTGAAATTTGGCCAGAAATAGTTTGGGGCAAATGAAATAACAGAAATAACAAATAGGGCAATGGAAGAAAACTCTGACATGAGTTTTCTGACATGAGAGGCAACCCAGGGTCAACTGATAAAGACTCACATATAATTAACATGAACAATTATTACACTTAAACTTGTTTTTCTTTTTTGCCCAGTATGTTCAGAAGGTAATATTTAGCCAAAAGTGTTTATTTTGGTGCATGACTGAAGGTAGGAGATATAAATGAAGAGGCATGTTCACCAGAGTCACGCTGCTTTTCTTCTCCTGGGACGTCACTTAGTTTACCTGACAAAATAAAAGTACCAGTGAAGGTCAATCTCTTCACTTCTTTACAACAGTTCACAATAATTTACACTTACATACAACACTTTCAGTTTTACAGTTCAACTTAGACAACGACGTGTAAAACTGACATACAACAACATTTTAGCAAATCAAGGGCTAAATCATATTTACCAGACTGGTTGACACTCTCCACAGAACTAGTCCCATCTGGCATTTCTATCTTAAGCATAGCTGCATCTTCTCCAGCATTAGCTGCATTGTTGGGTGATGTTCCATTACCTTTCTGCTGATGTGCTTCAAATACAGAAAACATGTTGAGTGTTTATTTGTGGAAACAGTGCAGTACTGTACCCTATGTAAAGTGCTTTATAAACAAAAATCCACACACAACCCACAGTATATGACAATGAAGCATTTGAACTTGAAACCACCAATACCTTTTTCCAGAAGAACATCAGTTTTAGTCTTGTTCTTTGACTTGAAAACTAAAGGGTGGATGAGAGATAAAATAACTGAATGAAATGGTAACGTTTCAATGATAGTGCTCTAAACCTACATTCTGTTCTTTGCCTGTAAAACACAAAAGGACAATTTCCAAGAATTTTCTCAAAAACACTCCATGGGGCTTAAAGTACCACATGACAAGCCCAAAAGAATGAAATGTGTACATCAGTCACTACTTACCAAGAAGCTGCTTCTTCTTTAACACATAAGCTATCACAGCAACAACAGCAAGCACTAGCAGAGCCCCAATCGCTATTCCAATTGCAGCACTTACAGCAGTCTGTGTGCCACAGTCTCTGTTTTTACAAATATCTGAGTTCACTGAGTACACACAAACAAGAGATAAGCATTACAAATAAGTAAATTAAGGAAATCAAAACAATGAGGAGGTTTGCACACTTTTCATTCAAAAACATAACTGATCTAATTACCCCATTTAGTGATTATTGGGCTTTTAAGGGTCTGGTGGTCCACAAAACAATCATAATCTGCTACAGTCTCACTGATCACCACACTCTTTCT
The DNA here is from genome assembly GCA_036877545.1 of Yasuhikotakia modesta. Lineage (NCBI taxonomy): Eukaryota > Metazoa > Chordata > Actinopteri > Cypriniformes > Botiidae > Yasuhikotakia > Yasuhikotakia modesta. The sequence continues at coordinate 32,053 of JBAJNP010003928.1, forward strand.
CAGCTGGAACGTTCCATCATGGTTCGGTCTGACTCCTGTGGATGTCACTTCACCATCGGGCAGGGCTGAGCGGTACTTTCTGATGACCATCAGAACATCTTTGGGGTAGAAGCCGGTGGCCAGACAGGTGAGTGTCAGCTTGGTTTTGCCGTTGACAGATTTACTTGCAAACATATGAACATCCGGTTGAGCTGAGAACATAGTAATGGGTTCATTAATTTGTGCATTATAAAAGGTGTAAAAAACATCACATGAATTAAAAAACATTTACTTACAGCCTTTTGTGAGGTGCTCGTCTCCATATTCTCTGAACTTTCTGAGCCAATCCACACACTCTTTCTCCAGGTAGCCCTTGGTGTACTGGTTTAAGATGGGCACGTTATCCCATTTTCTCTTGGTTTCAACAGCTGCATTATTTGGGGCGACCCACTGTGAAACCTTATCATCAAAAGATAGAAAGTTTTGGCCATCATAGCTGTACTCATCAATGCCTCTGTAAAATGTCATGTCATCTCCCTGTTTCTTGATTTCACAACCGTGCCTCCACTGAAGAACATGAACATCTAAAATAGAGATGAATCACAATGCTTTTAAAATAATAACAGAAATAACATTTAACATGAAATGTACATGCTAGTCTGTAGTAAATTTTCTTACCTGAATTATTGTGTCTCATTCTGTCCATCAGAATGTTGACGTTCACATCAAACCACTGTTCTTTGCTCTTGCGTGATTCGGTGCCTTTATCCCAGTAATCCTTTGGCATTTTCTCCTTCATCCACTCCTGTTTCGGGATCTTTTTCTGTTCCTCACTGTCATAGTAATCTATCTGTCTGTCATCCAGTAGACCCATAGCATTGAACTTATGGATGCCTGGTACATTCACAGGTTTAGATAAAGCTGTGTATATGTAGTACAGCGAATGTATTTCTGCAAAAACAAAATGAAAACGTTACAATAAAAGCATTTTCTTTTCATGACATTACTCCTGCTTGAAGGGCTGCTATTATTATAGATTTTAGTTTATACGGTTAATCTGTTACATTTACAATCAAGTACCTTTCATACTAATTTAATTGTGTGAAGATGTGTGTTTAACACGCTCCTCAGCGGAGAAACGCAAGTAACAACGACTTTGGTTTCACTCATCGTCCGTCTGTCTGTCTGTCTGTCTGTCTGCCTGCTCTGGTTTTACAGGTCCCGAAAACGAAACTATTTCTGTACTTGTTTACCAGGCGCCATTTTAGTGACTCGCCCATTATTAGACAGATCCAGGGCAGTAAATCTCCGTAATAGAAAAAAACACTTATGTGATTAAAATATACGATCTAAGCGTAGAGAACAAAATTAATCTAACACGACTTGTTTTACTTTAACTTTCTGAAAACGAACATTTGGTAGCAATCTTACCACTTTGGGCCGAAACAAAAGCGCCGAGAAAGGCCACCACACACCAAACAGTCGTTACATCCATGATCAAAGCATCAAATGTTGCTCCAGCAAGCGACAGTCACGCGCTTGCCACTCGCGCTCCTGCGGTGACGGCGGCTCCTACACTGACGCTGGGCAGCTGCTCCGCGGGAGCGCAACTCTTCAGCCACGCCCTCAGCACATTCAGCCAATCAGAGAAGAGATGTTTCACTCGTCACCAGCAAACAGGAAGACGCAGCAGTCGCAGGTTTAGCCGCTGATGGCGACGATCAGCCGGTTTAGTTTTCAATCGGTTTCATTATGTGAAGATCTGATAGCATATATTTCATCCACTTTATCTTTTAATATTACCAGTGTTGTCCTTCAATTTCTGATCCATTTGTTTGGTAAAAAATAGTATGTAGGTCACAGTTTATTTAAGGAAAAACAATAAAACAAAAATCCCAGCTTCACTGCGTCACGGGGCTGGTTGCGTTTATAAAAGGGCTACTGCAAACCATTATAGTTTCCATGTATATACCTGTATATAAATTAAATATTATAATATGAATTTGTAAGATTGCCTGTTTCTATTTTGGGGTTAAATTATAAAGGGGACGGGGGTATTTCTATGTGTCTGTCCTTTTCCTTATGTCGTTGCTCGCCTCCTTTCATTGAACTGGAAGCCTGATAAAAGATAAAAGAGATATAGAGAAACTATATATTGACGTTCACAGTATTATGTTTGCTTTATGTTGCATCTGTTAAATTGTTTCTGTCTAGAATAAAGACAAGCAGTTTATTTTAGGTCAATTTTGTTTTAGCATGCTCTCATAAAAGCAGTTTTGTTTTAGGAAAATATCATAAAAGCAGATTACAAATGATCTGCTCATGTGCTTATGGAATCCCCCCGATCCTTTTGCCGAATTCCTGAATTTCCAGATTTTCAATATAGTTTAAAATTAGTATTAACTAGTAAGTGTGGTATTGCAGGACTCCACATAATCAGATCTAAAGAAAGAAGATCCATGGCAAATCTTATTTCAGTCATGTGTCATAAGCGTCAGAATATCAACATACATTTCACAGGTATGTCACTAGATGAGTCAGTCTTAAAACCAGCAGGTTGCTGGTTTGATTTCAGTGCCAGCAGATAGCAGCTGAAGGGCCCTTGAGTAAGACACCTAACCCCATTATAGCTGCCCATTGCTACTAACACTGTGTGTTCACTCCTCACCAGTGGTGGGTTAAATGCAGAGCTCACATTTTGGGTATAGGTAACCCTATCTGACAAAAACATGTCACTTTCACTTAGGTTTCAAAGGTAGATAATGACAAATCATATAGTTTTGACATGTATAAGTTTATTTGTTTCTTTTTTATTCAAGAAAAGAAAAAAAAGACAAACAAAAATAGTTTTAAAAACAGATCAAGATTTGAAAATAAAAATTGACTGTGTTTAAAGCAAACAGGCTGGGCGGGGGAGCTGCAAGCGCGAAAGGGTGGATTGACGGTGTGTGTGGTGCCTGGCATTCTGTTCGTTTGTTTTACCCACAAAGATGGTGATTGGTCATGTTCACTACAATAAAGTCATTAGTTCATTAATAAAGTCATTAGTCAGTCAAGTTATTTTATTACATTTATGTATTTAAAAGACATTCAATGGCCTCTTATATGGTTAAGATATTTTATAAACCATACACTTAGATACATATTTGAAAATAATGTAATTATAAAATGAACATGAGGCTAAAAATTCAGCTAAAAACAACTTTTGCTTCACTAAGTTCAATGAAATATTATCTACATTTAGGTCATTCAATTTTGTGCAACCACTTAAAAAAAATAATGATTGATAATAAATGAGTATTATGTAAATGAGTATTATTTAAATAAATTAGTTTATTTTGTCTGTGTGGGTAGTGAAAATTGGAAGGAAAGCTTGTATTGTAATGATTTTGAATATCAGTTTTTCTCTTTGTCAGTGTCATGTAGAATGCAGTGGGTGTCAGGGCATCACAAGTCAAATTTTATTGGTCACATACATAATCGTACACAGTATGACATGCAGTGAAATGCTTTTACGCCTGCTGACCCTGAAAAAGAAAAGTTATTTAAACAACAATAAACAGTAGAAGTAACCAGTAAAACAGTAAATTGAAATTTAAAAGAAAAAAATACAATATCTATATAACAATATACAAAGTAAATAAATACAATAGAGTGTTTATTGGTAATAGCAGCATTGATGGATGTGCAATGCAGATGTGCAAATGGAGCAAAGCAGTATTTAATAGACTGTATGACCTGAGGGAAGAAACTCCTCCTCAGTCTCTCAGTGTTGGTCTTCAGGGAGCAGAAGCATCTCTCTGACCTCAACAGTGTGAAGAGACTGTTGTTGGGATGGCTGAGGCCCTTCACCATCTTTCTGGCTTTGTTCCAGCACCGCTTGCTGCAGATAGTGAGCAGGTCAGGGAGTTTTGGATGATGCGTTCAGCTGATCGCACCACCCTCTGGAGAACTCGCCTGTCCTGCCCGGTGCTGTTCCTGAACCAGGTGGTGACGTTTGCCGTCAGGATGCTTTCTATGGTGCAAGAGTAAAAGTTCCTGAGCACCTTAGTGGGCAGTTTAAAGTCTCTCAAGCGTCTGAGGTGGAAGAGATGCTGACAGGCCTTTTTCACCACTGTGTTGATGTGACAGGACCATGACAGCTCCTGCGTGATGTTGACACCAAGATACCTGAAGCTGTCCACTCTCTCTCACTGCTCAAGTCTCACTGCTCTGCTGTGATTGTGATCCACTTGTCTTTCAGTCTCAGTCCCACTTCAGTGACTGTAGGGGTTTGTAGCCATAACTTTGTCACAAAGGATTTTCAGCTGGGTTTAGATCAGGACTCTGCCATTTCATTATTTCAATATA
>JBAJNP010003929.1:0-36380 GCA_036877545.1 Yasuhikotakia modesta
TTTTTTTTTTTGTGGCATAATGAAGGTGCTGTTACAATAGTGTCAGTCATGGGAGGTGTGGCTAAAAAAATTGCTATAAGAATTGATAAGCAATTGATAAGAATCTGTTTCAGCTTCATAAAAGTTGTTGGAAGGTCAGTGAGATGTTTTAGTATTAGGCCTCTGATTGAAAATAGAATTAGTTTGTACAGAAGTAGACAATGTTAATCTTACTTTCAACCACGCCTTGTCATTCCATATGGGAAAACATGTTTGGCAGCAAAAATCAGGCAAGACATAGTAATGTGGATAAAATGATGAAATGCAACTGAAATGGAAAGTGCGGCAGGTGTGTCTCTTCTGGCAGTTTGTGGGCGGTGGAAGAGTTAAGACATTCGGTTTCTTTCTGTTTTTAATATTCTGTGCTGTTAGGCTTCCTGGAGAGAGAGAGATGAACTGGAATGCAGAGTCAGTGACTTCTTGAAGTGAAGTCTTAAAAGGAAAAAGCTGTAGCTAGCGTGACAGATGAATATGTGTGCAGGATACTGGCCTTGACAGTTGGCAATTTGGTGTATCCTTAGTACTATTTATCAGTAGTCAGCTGCCGAGGGTTTGTCAACGTGTAATGTAGAACTTAATTACCTTCCGTTGCCTTGTTGCAAATCAACATTTGGGAGTTAAATTGGACAACATCTCACAGGTGCTGCTGAGCTGCCCCAAGTGTCTGCTAGCATAATTTCAGCCTCGTCAGGTCATTTTTCTCCAAGAACATTTGGATGAGTATCAGAAGTAACAGCTTTTGTGTGCTAATCGGACCAAAAACGTGTCTGAATGAGATCCAGATTGACTAAATTAGTCATGGCAACAGCAAGGCCCAGAGTGGAGTTTAACCATCACAACAGCAAATGCGTTAAGAGGAATTTATTGCTTTGAGCAATGTTATCTGAGCCATAGTGCCAAGTGGGGATTTTCAGGAAAAAAAACATTTTCTAATGCATCCATAAAGGCTCTGTTAGCTTTTAGAAAGCAAGTATAATAAACATCTATTGTTTCCATTTCCTTTTAGACCCAGACTACATGCGCAGCGGAAGTTTGCCCAGTCTCAACCCAATTCTCCCAGCACCACACCAGTGAAGATGGCTGACCCCTCTCTGCCTACACCACTCAAACATATCACATTCCTCTCCAGACGCAAGCCCAAAACGGAGGACTTCCTCACCTTCATATGCCTTCGAGGTACTACCTCATCTTCTAATGCCTGTTCTATTTAACCTGCAGTCAACGCCGTTGGTCTGCAGCTGGTGGCCTGTTAAATAAGCTGAACACTAGCACCAGTGTTTGGTTACATGGACAAGGTAGCGGTGGCCTTGCATAGCACCTGAACTTTGGTGAACCTGCTTTGCAAACAAAATTCCATTGACTCTTAGAGTTTTCACATCAAGAATGTTATCAGAATGACATGTCCTAGACACACATTTTCCAATACACACACTCTGTCGCACCTCTTTGTGAAACAGGTTCTTTCAGAAAGGGCATTGTGAGTACCTTCTGCTTTCAAGGTCAGTAAACTATGTTCCTATAGATTAAAGCACAACTATATAAACACAGAACCTTGTTCTGCTCCCCTTTACCATAGGGCCCCACAGCCAGGTCTATGCAGAATCTTTGTTTACAGAACTCTGTAGGAATCTTTGCAGATTTCCACAGAACTCAAGTATCATTCACAAAGTTCAACACATTCCCCTCATGTGTATTCATTAAATATTTTGAATAATTGTATAATGCTTTCATCAACAGGAGTCTAGTACTGCCAGCTGTGTTTAACACATTTTACCATGTATCAATCCATTTTACAGAATTATACAGTTTTTCCCTGAATTAATGCATAAAATACAAGAAAACCTTTCAAATGTCTGTTCATAGCTCTCTCTCTCTAGACTTTATATGAAGCCTTTTATTGTTATATAATTCTATATTTGACCATTTAAATTAATTAGGTAGTTTTAGAACTGAATCTAGAGATTTTTAGCTTCCTTAAAGTCAGCAATAAGGTTTCATGCATGTCTTGAGATGCATAAAACTAGAACGATATGTGGAAGCACAATATTCCTTCATGCACAATACAAAACCTTTTAAATGAAAACTTCTTGGACTTTGAATTTATTTTCTGGCTGGAGTTTTTACAACATAACACTTAAACCTTGCGGGAGAGGGTTCTGACTGCCTGATTTCAGTATAAAGTTTCTTTTTCGCTAAGGTTTCAGAAAAGCAGCCCAGAAAGATCCAGAACAAATGTGCTTTCCGAAAACAAAGACAGCCATTATGGCAAAATGTTGTTGCTATGAAGGTCTTACTGCCTCTATTAAAATGAAAGTGAAATGAAATTAAAGTAGGTTGTGTGCACATGCACACTCACTCTTTACACTTCACACTTAAGTGATGGGCCCATCTAAAGGGTTAGCTGGTTGTATCAGTTTTGCTATGACCCTCTGTGTGGTTTCTCTGGCAGTATCCAGACTTGGCCTGGTGTGCGAGGTCAGGGAGAGGCCAAGTGTTTGCTCTTCATGCTTTGAGCGTGTTGCATGTCAGCCTCAACTTTCATTGACTCATTTAACAGATTTTGTCATCCTGGCAATTAAATGTTGGGATGCTCTCCAATAACTGTACACCAACATACTGTTATTTGTAAAAGACAAACCCTTCTTTAGGTTAGGCCAGGGTCCGTGTGAGCAGAGCATAATATTGTCAAAAAAAGTTTTTAAAAGTTGAGAGTGTGTTTGTTTATGTTTATGTGTGTGTGTACCTTTATCATTTAAAGAAACTGAAATTCAGTATTTTCCAGAGGGCCCTTTATTTAGCATGTCTGTTTTAGCCATCAGGAACACGAGGTTGGAGAATGGAGTGTTTATCTTCTTGTTGGAAATGGCAGTAGAGAGAGAATACAAAAATAAATAAATACAAAATCAATGAATTGTGGGTGAAAATAACCTGGGTCACTTGAGCAATAGCTCAGTTATGGCTCACTGCCATTGAGGTTTAATTCTTCTCTGACAAAGTATTTAAGTGCCACATGTGACTGTGGACTAGAATGCAGGCTGTGATTAATCCAACGCCATAATATCTCTTGACAGTCGTCTTAATAGCAATGTTTATTTCTTTGTTTCTGTTTTGAACAAACTGTAATCTCATGGGTTCAGCCTTCTAAGAACTCAACAACATAATTAAAGCTGTGTTTTAAACAAACAACATTTTTATTTTTAGAATCCATATTGCATTAGATGCATGTTCTGATGCAATATAAAGTAACATTCTCTCGAGACAATGCAGGAATTACACTGCGACATAAGGCTGTTTTTCACGGTGCATGCTGTTTTAAAACCATGTTCTGATGGGTGTTTAAATGTGTGGTGAATTCAGTTTCTATGCTCTCTTGAATGTGTCTCTAGTATGCGTCTCAAAAACCTCAGGGTGAAATCTGTTACACAGACGTACAAATATTTACACCTTTTTTTATCGTCTGGTTATTGTTGCAAGTGAATCTTTATGTATTCTGGATTGTATTTTCTGTGACCTGATCTAGTTTTGTACGTGTTTGTTACAAATGATTGAAATTATCAATACATTTGTGCCTGTCTGTATTTCTCCAGCCTGATTAAATTCTCCCAGTGACTCAAGCAGGGGCCAAACCAAGTTAATGAATTTGAAGACATTCGGAGATGTAAATTAGAATAGATATAATCCATAATGCTCTTATATACTTGCCACAGCCCAGGAACAATGTTTTTAAAATCACCACCCCCTTCCTGTACACGGCTCTGTGTTGTGCTCAGACGGTCATGTGCTGTCAGAAAGAGGGATATATTATCAGGCAGGCGGCTGAGATATATTGACATATATAACTGCCCAGCATCCCATCAATCAACTGCCATGCATCTCAACCTGCCTGAAAACATGTTAACATGACATCCTGTACATCAGATGAAATTTATTCATTTACTCAGCTTTACTTTCCAGCAGTGGGACTTTCTTGCAGTAGGTCTCAAATCTCATTAGTTTAAATATGAAACAATTCAAAATCAGATTTGTGAGCTACAGCAAGTGTTTCTTTTAATGAGTGCAAGATACTTATGCTTAATTCCTTCTAACTATGTGTCTGCACAGAACATTTTGCATGGCAACTACACATCCAATCAGAATGAGCACTGCTGCTTGGCTAGTTTTGATTGGTTCTCCCACAGCTTCTTTGGCTCATAAAGGCACAAAAGAAGAATACCCATAGTAGATCTTTGCTTGTAATTATGTCTGCGCTTGAATTAAAAATGACAATTGTAATCCTTAATTATGATTTGTGTCAGCTTTTGAGGAATATGAGCGCACACATAACTGGGAATTGGGGAAGGTCTGTTTTTTATTTTATTTCTCTCTGGGAGGTGACAGATTTAGATTCGCCTCCAGAGAAAGATGTTGAGAGGGGCAGAAGGTGAGAGAGATGGTGCATAATTTAGATCATAAATCCAGTTTGTGCTTGCCTGATGCTATTGCCCGGGAGCTATAGCGGTGCTATTCCCTACCCAGCACTCCCTGGGGCAACAGTGGTAAACACTGTGGCAGGAGAGCCCAAAACAGGGAAGCATCTGAAACAGATTATGAGACTACACATCCTGTTTCTGCCAAGTACATACATTTGGTCTAAAACTAAAAAAAGACCTCCCTGCCACCAGTTTCCATCCCCCATATTTAACCCCTTCTGACCTTTAGGGCTGTGAGTGATTGGCTCTTTGACGTTTTCCTGCCCCAGTATGGGAGGGTAAGATGATGATAATAGTGGCTATTTTCTTAATTAGCTGAGCTGACATTAAGTGACCAGGTTTGTTTGTTCTTTTGTTTGGACCCTTGCTCACTTTAGGGTTGTAAATTAGGCTAACTTGGGTGGGTCATGTGTAGTAAAGTCTAATGGTCTCAGTGTTATTTAATTCTCTCTTCGGAGTAATTCTTAACACCTAAATCTACATTTATGTAGACATTACCAAAAACTGCACCATTAACCATGTCTGGTGTCTCTGTAGATGGGCATGATGTGTATAGTTTTAAATATGGGTTTTAAGGAAATGTTCATCTTAGCTGTATATTTCAGCAGACTGTGAATTGCAAACTGAAGGTTTGTTTTAAATAGTTGTTTTTTATCTGAACTAACAACCATTCATTTCTGTCCTTGCTGTGCCGCGTCTTTTAATTAATAATACATTTTAAAAATAATAAAGGCGAGTAGTGTTGCTTATGGGTGAAATGGGGCCTTATTAAATGAGAAGTGGGCAGCATGGACCTCTGTTATCTGCTGTCTCGTTGTTTAAATGCATTTGAGCTGCATTCAGCCACGCTGTCGCTTTGAACCTCCCATTCTGACCCTGATATGACCCTAAAACTCATTCCCTGACTTATTATTCTCCACTAACCTCTGAAAGGTAGCTGGAAATGTTCCTAAACAAGAAAGTCCTTCACAGCGCTGGAGAGTAGATCCGGTATGATGAAGCATTCTGGCAGTGTTTAGGTCTCACAGTTAATCTCACCCAGTTAAGAGTCGTACTTCAGTCATTTTATTACAAATGTTGAACATGGACAGTAAGCATTAATGTGGCATGTCAAATGCTGCATGCGGGCATGCGGTGACATCACCACTGCAGCCGGATCTTCATGTTAATAGAGATCTAATGAGAGCACATTTGCAGGGCTGTGGCTGAGTCGCTCATGTTTCATTCATAAGTCTGGCAGAGCACTAAACTAGATGATGATAATTGTTGCCCGGTGTTGTGCAGGAGGACCGCAGGCATAACGTAGTTAAGCCTGTGGGGCTGAGAGGCCCAGAGAGGGCATCTTTAACAGCTAATGGGCAAGAGGCATTTGACACACATTACCTGTGCTGTGTATATGAGATGGGTAAAAATTCACATTGGCAATGCAGGTTGTGTGTCATAACTGAGGATTTATAATATGATGTGCTTCTAGAATAGGCTGAATGTAATGCAGACCCTCCTAATTAGTAAAATTGCTTTATTGCATTGGTTTGAGCTGCATGTTGTTTTTAAATTGTGGCAACAGCAATGTAATATGACAGGAGTATGTAATAAATTGATATACATTCAGTTTATACTTTAAATATCAGCTTAATATTTAGAGACACCCTCACGCTATACGTATCAACTGTTAACCAAATACTTGGCCAAGTAATGTAGTTCCTTAGGTTTTTAGCATTATTGTTATAACAAATTATTTCAAAATTCAGTGCAGCTGCTTTGAGTATGGCTCATCCAATCAGATTTAAGTTCTGGTTCTGTTTAGTTTATAGAACTAGGAACTGAATAGTTTCATGATCTTCCTTTTTTATGTTTGCTCAGACACCATGTTCATCACAATAGAGACACGCTCAGCCGCTGAGTAATCCCCGTATGGCGGCTTTGCTTGAGCCGAGAGCAGTGGTTTAGTGTATTATGGGGTTCTTCACATAAGGTTGTAATCTTGCAGTATGTTGTGGGTTATCAGCTGGAGTGTTTTAAAGCAAAGCTTCCCTTAAAGAGATTCAGCACGTCAAGCACACAGTCTGTCATTGCGACAAATCTCTTCCGCATTGAGGAAGGCTGTAATGTGCCCTGGCTCCTGAGGAGCAATCCAACAGCAGGGACGATCCCTAATCTTACCCAGAGTTTGGAAACTGCTGATTTTGAGAGGATTACAGCAGCAATAGAAACACAGATTACAGAGTTGTGGCCGTTTATCCCATTTTCTTTGTTACATTAAATGTTCTGGGCCTGTGGATTCATTTGAAAACCTCTTTCTGTCTCTCAGGCTCACCGGCATTACCCAGAAGCATGGCCTACTTTGGGAGTTCTCAGGATGAGGAGAATCTGGATGATGAAGAGGAAATTGAGGAAGAGAAACCACCCAGTGTGGCGTCCACGTCGTGCCAGTCTACACCCAAGAAGGGCAAACTGACTGGAAAGATCAATGGATTCGGTACGAGTTATAATTTAATTGGTAAATTTTAGGCTGTGCTAAAATCAAAAAGGTTTTGAAATGTTAAAAAAATGTTGATCACTAAATTCCTATAATTCAATTGTTTTTAGCACATTTTTAGCACAAATAGCACATTTACTATTATTGTAAAATGTGAAAAAAGTAATGATAAAAATGCAGTAGGTTGGTCCAGATTTTTACTGGTTTCTTGTTGGTCTGTCTTGAGTCCCTCTCAATATGTGTGTGTGGAGGCTGCAGGTATAAAGGCAGACAGATAGGTGCCATGTGGAGATGGGAATCTTATGTCTTAGTGGGATGTGACGCTTCCATCTTTCCACTCCAATCACTTTAGTGGGAAAGGCAGTAACAAGGTGTTTATGCATTCAGCTCTCAACTGTGCGGAGTAACAGCGGCCGACACATCCCTGTACAACACACACACATACTCCAAACAAATGAGAGGATGACAGCCTTATATGACATTTTAAGGACTCAGTAGATGTTGTGTGTGTGTTTGAAGAGGAAAGCAGCAAGGTATTGTGGGAGGATATCTGTTAATGAAACATGTTGAGTTAAAAACAAAATAATATGTCAGTGGTAATTAAAAGCTGAGGGGGGCGTATAATTTAGCTTCTGTGCTGTCAGTCACAAGATTCTCATTGTGAAGCATCTTTTAATGACAATCAAAGAATCACACTGGGATGTTTAGCTGTGGGTCCCTGGCTTTCTCTCTGCTTATCTTTGAAGCCTGTAGACATTTAGGCTAAATGTCCTGTATAGTATGCCAGACTAGGAATTATGCGTGTATCATAGTATGATTAAATTAGTACATCAAAGGTACCCAGATGGCACATTATTTTTAGTGGATTTCCATGCATGCTTTATGGATGGTATTATCCACAATCCTTTGCACTGCACAAGATAATGGATTTGCAAGATTATCGTTTCTGGTATTTTGCCCACCCTTACAATGTCCTCCTACTGGTGTATTTACTATATTTTGATTTTACTATATAACCCTGCATACTTTTCCATCATGGGTATAGTGTGTACTTTTATAGTGTGTACTATAATTTCATACCTAGAAGTATGCAAATTTGTGTGAAGCCCCAGACTATCGCACATAAACAGAGCCGGGTTCAGAGTTCCCCATCTAGGTTTACACTCCGATAGAAACATGTGATCTTTACAAGCAGATCGCAACTGTCTAGTCTAGCCGTCTATTCTCGTTCACTCAGCTCTGCATAAATTAGCTCTGTTTTATTTCCCAGCCGGTGCTCAGTCACCTTTAATTGATCTGGATTCATCCAGGTTGGCTTGGATTCAAGAATGCATTACTTGTTCTTTAGTGTCTCAGGGTTTCTGTAAGACCGGAAAAATACTGTGTGCAGATGTGAACGGCTGGCAAATGTATTTTGACATGCAGGTTTGTTTTATATACATTTATAGTGTGTTTTTGTGTTAATGTCTCAGTAACAAACCTCAAATGGGTGATCTTATTACTTTTAAATCTCTTTACCATTACACCAGATGTGTTGTTATACAGGTAGCTAACTATAAAGATGTCAACAGTTCAAGTAATTTACCTGCTCAACAAAATGCAGTTTAAACCAAACTGACCAAAATTTTGATATATTAGCTTTGAGTGCTTGCTTAAAGTATGTTTTGGGTCATGAATCTAACAGGTTTGTGATCCTAAAATCTGTTTGTCCCTCTTTGTTTTTGTTTGTCTCTTTCAGTGTCCCTTTCTTTCTCTCTCAGTCTCTCTCTCCCTCTCTGTCTGTCTTGCTCTCTCTCACACTCTTCTTGAGAGTAAAACCAGAACTCAGCTTTCATTCGCTGAACCTCAGTAACCCAGAGGCATGTTTACATTTCTAAATTAAACACCTTTTATTGAGTTCAGCTGTCAGTAGCAGTTCCAAGCGCTTTGCTTGCAGCGTGAAAGCCTGTCCATTTTCCCCTCATTCACTGCCTGTTGATATTCAAACACAGTAAAAATAAAGTGTGTGGTCATAAATACAGAAAACAGATTTAAATGTGTTAATTAGAGCCACCCAGACATTTGGTAATAGACAGGCACTTAAGCACTGCATGGATTGTGGTAAATTTAGACTACACTGTCTCCAAAGAAGGTTAATAAATATTTGAAAAATCACTGATTCCAGTTAAGATAACTTAAGCTTAGACTGGTGCGCAAGTATTAGTGATTGTCTATACATGTTATAACTTGCTCACTTGTCTACAAAATTGCTAACATGTCGATCTATTTCTTTTCTCTATTAATTTTCTTTCTTTTGAGACAAAATTCCTGACAAAAGGCTCTTCGCACTGCACCCAAAACTGATGTGGTTTACAAATCCATTGTTTAGGACTGACTGTCTTGTGCTGTCAAGATAATTTCACATAACTAAATTAAAGTAAAAAACTGAAAATCTTGCCTCTGCTCATGACTGTCATGAAATCTTGTCACGGTTCTGAAATTACAAGGGAACATAAGCAACAGAGACATTTAACATGTGTGCATATACTATGTTTAAAATCACTGGTGTACTACACTTTACTACATAGTGTATGTTAGTTTTCCGTATGGGAAAGAGAACAAATTACTCTGACAATGTAGTGCACCATGTTGGCAATATAGACAGTATGCAAGTTGTGTAGAATGTTGAATCAAATACAATATAATTCCAAAAACACTCCAAAACCACTATTTAAAACCACATGTTGATGTGAATTGATGTGAGTTTTGTAAACAACAGGTTTAGTGTGTCAGCTATTTTTTTGGTGCCTGTGTGAACAGTTTTTGCTTTCTCTCGACACTTTCAGATTTTTGTGTTTCTAGTGCAATATACAGCAAATCATCACTTATGATTGTGGAGTTACATCATCAACAACTGAGGAGGAGATCTGTTGGGTGTATCTCTGTGAACCTATGTAGACTATTAGCAAGAGACTGCAATACACAAAGATGACACAAAGATGCTAAATGTTGATTTGCCTGCTGTGTACATGTACATGCTGTGCTGGCAGTTTTCAAGTAAATAGTGCACTTAAGTTTAAAGTAATCCATTGCTGCAGTCACATCGTCTGTAAAAATGCATATGGTTAAGAGCACTAATAGAAGGACCCATTATATCATACATTTGATGTCTTCAAAAAATAAAATAGTTGTATTTTTGTGCTTTTAATAACTCATGATTTATTTTTCCCCAGTGTTGAATGGTCATAAAATACACAAGGAGAAAGAACTTGCACCCAGATCTAGAGGAAGAGAGACATCAGTGGGCAGGGATCGCAGTGGGAGGTGTGATGCGTTGAGTGAGATCTCCTATAAGCACACAGCAGCCATGGCCAGGAGCCACAACACCAATGGCCACAATTACAGAAGAGCCTCACGGGAACTCTGCAAGCAGGTATGAACAGTGTTCATACCTGGTGTGAACTGTTTCTCTGTGTCTGTGTCACAAGGAAAATGAGAGTTTCAGAGAGTTTTCAGAGTTTCTTCTAGAACAAAGCATTATGGGAAGGCAGGCCTGTAGAAGAAGGTGATTGGCTGAGGTCTTTGGCACATTGACATTAGCTAATCAAAAGCAAGAATATCACATTAAACTTTAAACCTCTCTGCACCTTTGATTTTATTAAGTGAGCAATGAACCTTAGAAACTAAGAAAAAGACTAGACAAATAACCTCACAGTCTCACTTTCTTTCTTTTTCTTTGACATTCTTACTCGCCAGTAACACATGTGTTTTTGACCCACAACTACCCACACCAGTTTTTAGTTAGGAAGTACAACCTCCGCAACCCCACCCACCCGTGCAACAGAATTAAAGCTACAATCCATTAACTTTTTGAGTTTTTTATGTTTTTTTTTTTATTCTGAAAGTACATAACCGATCAATGTCCCCTTACATGAATCTGATTAACAATAATAAACTTAAAGGTCAGTTTGGCTTCGTTTGACTTTACCGTGTAGAATATGTACGAAGAAAAATGTATATAGTGATCTGCTGTTTTAGGTTTTTTTAACAGAAATGGCAACAGAAAGACAAAAGTAAGGGATTGTTGCTTTAAGGTAAATGCTTTACAGAATCTCAAAGGTGGATAATCATGTGCAATTATTGTTTTACTTTATTGTGTTAATCTGTCACTTTATTCTGCTTTATAGTTGCCTTTCAACTAGCTGTTTTAAACCTAAAAATTCACCCTGATTACTTATGACTTAAGACTGCTTATTCAAAAGCACTTATCACATCACTGCTGTTATATATGTCTTGGATCTGTGTTTGGTTTTCACACAGAGTGCTGCTTTACAGAAAAGCAGACGCTGCCAGCAGTTTAACTCACTTATTCAGTGATGCTTCTGCTTGTTTATCCTTTATAGCAGCTGGCTTGTTACGCTGAGTTCACCTTTGTGTGTGGTTCACATCGTAGCTGACATTTCACACACATTTAACAATTTTATGTGTGTGTTTAACCTGTGGCTTTAAAGTTATGCTATAAAATTTTTTTAATGAATATGACTGCTTTTTATACCATAAATGACATGCAGTTTATAGAAGTGTCTTGACCTCACATGGGGTCGACTCGTGACCCAAAGCTTAAAGACATGTGCTGTAATCAAGTAATTGAAAGGGGAATTTCAAACGTTTAACCACAATGAGGGACTCAGTATTAACACTTGAGTCAGATAAAAGGCTGTTATCATACTGACACATATAAACACACAACCACTTGTGTGCTGTACTCAAAACAATAAGCAGCTCTGAGAGATGGCACATGGTTCAGAATCAGACAGCTGTTGGCTTTCTCTCTCTCTCTCTCTCTCTTTCTCTCTCGGGCGCTCTTTAAAAGCCAATTTGCCGAAGAGTGTTCATGTTCTGAAGAGCTGTGGTGTGAGCATGACCCAGCGCACATGAGCTGAATGTTTATCACACTGACTTTTGCTGTTTCAGAGAGCATAGTCTGTGACTGTGTGTTCACTGTGGATCGCAGAAGATTGTGATTAGTCAAATCTTCCGTATAGGCTTTCACAATGCAAATGGTAAAAACGTGTGTGTGTGTGTGTGTGTGTGGTATGGGCTGCAGATGTTCTGAGTTAAATCTTCCTGCCATGCTGCAGCTGACCTATAGCAACACATGATGTCATTTCTCCTTTCTTGCACTCAAATGCGACCAGAATCCACTTCTGTTCTGTCTGTGTGTGTGTTCCCAGTGTTGTTTTGCTCTTCTTCCCGTTTCTGTCAATCTGGCTGTTGAACAGGTTTAATTTTGTGTTTGGCCAGCCACCCGTTAACTATTCCATCTTTCTGTCCTATTCACTTCTCTCTCTGTGCTTCCTCCCTTACTTCCCCGGGCTTGCTTCATTTTTCTGTCGGTTTAAAGGGGTTGCCCACTGGGCAATGACCTGCATTCCTCAGGCAGTCTAAATAATAGCTGGCAGCATGCTGCACTGCTCGCATTCAGCCTCAGGCAGTGTTCTGGAATCATTGAGCCCTCTAGTGGCTGCTGCTCTCATTGCAGGCGCTGACAGACGAGTGATTTCTGCCTCGCAGTTGCTGCACAAGCTCTACTCAGCATCTGCCATTCTCTGCCGTTTTGCTGAGTGCGATTATCATTACAATCACATTCTGCGCTCTCAGAGCTGCGCAGACGGACGGAGCATTCTGCAGACGAATGATGCATCACTTTAAACAGGGGCGGGCGTGTTGACGGGGGCTACAAAGACACTGTCACAGCTGACATCGTGCTACATTTGCTTACTCTGCTTGCAGGGAACATCCATCATGCCTGCCTCTGGGGATGGAGTCTGCCTCTGTCTTTTATATTTTCCCTCCTGCTGGTTTTTCACCGCAGACAAGGGGAAAACCATTGATGAAAAAGGTCACATTTCACTCTCCTTATCTTTTAATAGCCTCTCTTTGTTGTTGGGCGGCACCTGATAGGAATACAGTACAGCCAATCACTCGCCTGAGAAACACACAGCAATCTCCTCATTTGTGAAATAAAGATTGCTGCGGTCTGGATGTAGTATTTTCATAACAGCTTCTTGTTGATAGCACCTCAAGGCTTTAAAAAAACCCTGAGATTTTGGGACCCTTTCATATCAGGTGTGCCTTTGTAACATGACAACTTTAATATATATTGTCTCTATTTTTGTTTTGCTCACATATTAATAGGATTAAAGCTCTCATGCATCTGTGTATCAATTAATAATTTATTTTTTATTTGTTTATTTGAAAAGCTTGAACGTGAGGGAATCACGCTGTGGTTATCTTGGACACATCCTAATGCATTGTTCCCATTAAAGGCTTGTCCAAGCCATTAAACCAAATGTCAGGACTAATCCTTCCAGTTCAATGAGATTCCTCAAATATCAGGCAGGGGTGTTTATTTCACCTGGAGTTTTAGTCTTCTCCCACTAAAACCCTCCGGCTGTCTCTTCTTTCCTTGGCTCTGTGAGGACACGCAAATAAAAAATAAAATCCTTTATGCAATGCCAAAAAGCAGAGCCAAAGAAAACAATGTGAGAAGTGGAGTCTGACTATGTTTGTAGCCTGGCATGAACTAATTCCCATGGCGGCTGTTGAACAATGAGAGGCCGGGTGTAACCCAAGCCGCATCTGCTCTGCTGTGAAGTATATCAGGGGCCTGAGATCAGCTGAAAAAATCCTTTTATTTGGGTCATTAAAGTCAAATTTGAAGAACTTTAGTGTACTGTGCCACGTAAAACAGACTATAAATTGGTGCTTGAATGGGATTTTATGATTAAACTATACTTCTAAGGATTTGTTTGCAGATGTTGGCACTGAATGAAAACGTTTCTCCTCTCTCCAGTGCATTTCCCCTCCCTCTTCCTTCCCTGCTGTTTTCTCTGGTTTGGGGTTTTTATGGAGATCTGTTGTGGTCTGTATTATTGTCTGAGTGATACATGCGCTATCTAAGCATTCAAGTAGCTTTTTGAAAGTGTTGAGATTGTGTGCAGTCAGGATCACTCAGAGTGATCGGTAGAAGATCTTGTGCAGCAGTGATTGCTTGAAGAATAGAAGCCACAATATGGAAAACTTAATTAAGTAAATAATATAAATAATTTATAGAAATTATTATTTAGATAATTTACCTAGATAAAAGTTTTCCATATATAAATATAAATAATCTATGTTGCATATATCTGTATTGAATTGTTCCCTTTTAAACCGGTCTATCTTTGTAACACGGCAACTTTGTTTATATAATGTACTTTGTTTTAATGAATTTTTTTGACTGAAAACTCACTGACCAATAAGATTAAAGCTTTCATGCATATTAATTATGCATATTATTAATTAAATATGTATTTCTACTTGCATACTATGATATTTATTGGTAAATTTCAGTATTTTGTTTACTTTTTTCACCATTGCATTTTTGCATTACTCTGTATTCTATATAAAAGCACACAGGGCGTCCATCGTGGTCCACAGATCTGCAGAGTTGATCTCCAATCCTAATTTAGCATAGCTGAACCAGCTAATGAAGGTCTTTGGGACTGCTACAAACATCCAGACAGATATGTTGGAGCTAAACTCTGCAGGTCTGTGGAATTCCAGGAACATGGATTGGAGACATCTGCTCTATGTAATGTCTGGATGAGCTCTAAAATAGGTGGTACTTCACAACAGCCAAAAAGTCTTATTTTATAATTAATGTGATGTTTTATTATCAATATTCCCCACAGGTCCCAAAAGTGAATGGACTCACACGGGCATCTTCAGTCAGTGCCAAAAAGTTGAAAGACTTCCGTCTGCCATCCAAAATTGTGAAGTACACAGCCACCGTGACCAAGGGCCACGTCACCTACACCAAAGCAAAACGAGAACTTGTGAAGAAAGCCAAACTCGGCAACAGCAAGCATGCTGTGCCTGCTGGCCTCCGTGCATTCAGCAACAACCATCACTATCATACTCATCATTCAACCAGCAATGGCCACAGCCGGCCCCAGCTCTCTCACTCAGGAAAAGCTCAAAGTATCAATGCAAAAACCCGCAAAAAGGTGCTATTGTCAAATGGGGTGCATAAGGTCACAAATGGGGGTGCCACTACCCGGCTTAATGGCAGGATTAATGGATGCCACAATGCCAGGGATGAGGAGCAAGATGTCCGAAAGGTGCGGCAAAGTCTGCGGAACTCTAAACGCAGGAGTGATGTGGCCACCACACTTGTGGGAGCTGGAACTGAGTTTGATGAGGCTAAAACTAAACAGCCTATTTCTGATGCTAAGAAAGAAAAATTGCTGACAAGTTCCTGGGAAACGCGTAGCAAGAAGGCCCTGGGACAGTTTAAGGCCCCCAACAACGTTACTCTTGCACACAGTATCACTGAAATGGCTGCCTCCCCCACTCAGAAAATGGGTCCCGCACCTCCTCCTTCACCCCCTGCTGCTCCAGCCTCCCCAGCCATGCCCCAGAACTCTGCAACCCCTGAGCCGGCGCGTCAAAGGCCTAAACGTGCCTCTGCTGGCAAATTAATGTTCATCAGGCAAGTACAGCAGAGGGCCCATACTAACCCTGCCTTCAACCGGACAACATCTACTACCTCAGCCAGTAAGTCCCTCAAACCAGCAGAGCCCATGACCACACCCCCAGCACGACTAGAGAGGGAGCGGGAAAGGGAGAGGAGCCGGGCAGGGTTGGCAGCCCTGGGGGAAGTGCTCAGTTTCAGTCCCAACTCCAGGGAGTTTCAGGACCCTATGGTGTACCTTGACTCAATTCGGGAAGGGGCAGAAACGTGTGGACTATGCAGAGTGCTGCCACCTCCTGACTGGAGGCCAGAATGCAAACTGAACGATGAGATGCGTTTTGTGACACAGGTGCAGCGCATTCATAAATTGGGTCGGCGTTGGGGCCCCAATGTTCAGAAACTGGCCTGTATAAAGAAGCACCTCAAATCTCAGGGCATCTCAATGGATGAGCCACCTCTTATTGGTGAGTCCTCTTAAAACCCTGGTCATGGCAGCCACTGTTGTTGGTATACAGTCCTGGGTAGCACACATCAAGTACAACAACAATGTCATAAATACCCACTCCATTGTTATTCTACACTTGATATTATTATGATATTCCTGCTTTCATAAACCACAAACAGAGATTTTTGCTAAGATGTTTATTGCTTATTCCAAGCAATGAAGTGTTAAACTCATTAAGTTAAATTAACTTATTACCAGTTATTTTTGTGTCTGCTTTAAGTTTTACATTCATTGCATGGAAAAAGCAGAATTAACATCAAAATCAACTTAATTTCTGGATGAAATTTTCTCAAATAAATTTAAAAGCACCAAAAGCAAAAAATCCTGTTTTGCCTGAACAGCAATTAGATTGGCTTTGGAACAATCCCATGTTGCCCTCTGCATGTGTAAATACAACAAAATGTCAGCTTGCACATGTTAACCTTCTCCAAGTCAGTTGTAATGGGGTGAAACAGAATTGGTCTATATGCTCAGCAACAAACTGCTTCACAGTCCAATGAGGCACCTTTCAAATGTCAATTGCCAAATATTGTTGATTGTCTCCTGAGGTTAGGTCTTGCACTCTCCGCTCAACTCTGCAGAATTTTCCCAACAATGTTATAGGTTAAAAACAGCTTGAGCTACTGCTTTTGGCTAGAAACCTGCATGCATTTGACCAATCAGTATATATGTACGGTTGAGATGCTTTTTAATTTTGTATAATTAGAGCATTGTAAAACAACAATAATTCCTGCAAGAGTTTAAATCTCCTAAACATTGACCTTAGTTGGTGCCCTGTCTCTGTTCTTCTGCTCAGTGTCTCGAGCAACACTTCAGCCATCATGTTTCAACAGACAAATAAAGATGCCACAACATTTTCTACTCTCATATTCAGAGAGTTAATGAGCTGTGAAATGTAATGAATTTCAATTCTGGAGCTGTCAATACAATTTGCTGGCAGATGGTGCAGAGCTTTGCTGTGGCAGTGGTTTAGCTGAGTTACACTTGAAACTGACAGGAAAATGATATTCACTATACTTCACTGAAAGTGATGTGTAATTTTTTTAAGACATTTGTAAGTTGATTTTTCTGACCAGTGTAAGCATTGTGGGACTGTGGCACTATCAAAACATTGCGTATTCTGAAAAGCACAGCCATTTTGGCTCAAACATTGGTGTGAATCTTTTTTAGTGTTCTGTTACAGATAGTGACCTTTATCAATTATTGTTACTGTACTTTACAGGTGGCTGTGAAGTTGACCTGGCTCGTTTTTCCGAGCTGGTCTGTGACATGGGTGGAATGCAGCATGTGATGGACCTGAAAAAATGGAGCCGGCTGGCCGACCTGCTTCGCATTCCCAAATCAGCACAGGACCGTCTGGCCAAACTTCAGGAAGTCTACCTGCAGTACCTGCTTTCATATGACCTCCTGTCTTCTGAGGAGCACCAGCGACTAGAACAAGAGGTGCTGGCAGAAAAGGAGACTGTGGAACGCAAGCGGGGGCCTCTGGAGGGTCACACAGATAGCTGCCAGCGGTCCCTGGCACTGCCCCGTTACGAGCCTAAGAATGGGCTCACAGGTCTCAACCACCGTAATGGCTTCCGCAACCACGGCAAGGAGTTAGACACTCAGCGGCAGGCTGGCCGTCGCAGACTGTTTGCTCAGAAAGGGGATAAAATGGACAGTGAAGAGTCTGATGAGATGGAAGGTGGTGTTCTCAGTGACCAGCACAAATGTATATACAAGGTAAGCAATAGTTAAACCTTATTAGTCTGGCTAATGGATATTAATTAGGTTACTAATTTTCATAGAGGTAGGTTAATGTTGCTAGCCATATTAGAATTATTTTTCGAGGCTTCTGCTATATGTAAATCTGTCACTGATAACTTTGTTTCTTACTAAGTGCCTAAATTGGTGGTGACATGTACTCAGTTATCATAAAAGCTGTGTTTCGTGTGACACACCTGCTCCTTCACTAGTGATATAGATATCGAATTTGACTCCTGCTTTTTCCTACCATGGATAGAATTAGATGTGACGCCGGCCTTTACAGATGAAACCCAGTCAGATAAAAGGTTCCCCAGTGGATGAACCGAGTGGTAGCCATCAGGGCCATAACCTCACGGGGAGTTGATGTTTGATACAACCGCAGCAACACAGCGGTCGTATGGAAGCTAACTTAATCTATTATTTTCTGGCAGTATTGTGTGTCAGACTGCTTTCACTGACTTTATTCAGTCAGTCAGGCTGGCAGATGTGTCGTTTCCTCAGGTAATGAAGTGTTTAGGGAGTGCAGAGAGGGCTCACCGCTGAGCTGCCAAGCAATGTGCCAGAATATGAAGCACATGACTGTGTTTCCCCTTACACTGAACACAGAGCCACACAGCTGGGGAGAGAAAATGTGCTGTGTGAGGAGGGAAGGCTTAATAGTGAAGTATTTCAGCTTTCAGTGCTGGTGGGGTTGACTTCACAGTGGTTGATGAATGCATCTTTATGCATCAGGTTCAGCATCACAGATCTGAACTTGATTTCAGAACTCCATGTTCTCTTTTGACTTGCTAAGTTGCCAGGATGGGCATCTGTATAGTTTTTCAAACAGATTTTGAGGTACCACACACTTTAGCTTTTATGCTCACTAAAATGGTTTCTTTCAAGTTGTTAGCTTAGACTTATGTTAAATTTAGACCAATTTATGAAAAAAACAGTCCTGTGTATTAGTGCAGTGATTAGGTGATTGAGATGAGGAGAGCTGTTTAAAGAGCTGCTGTCAGTGAGCAGACATGAAGATCACTGTAGGAGGAACCAGGAAAAGGGAACATTCTTGGTGGTTAAAGGTGATTCAAGGCGAGAGAGAAGTGTTATGTTAGAGGACTTGTTCCCAGACCCTGGGCAGCTTGTGTAGGTGAGGCTGGGCTCTTTGCATAGTCTCTGTAAGGGACTCTGCCTGCTTCACCAGCCTATTAAAAATACTGCACTCTCTCTTATAGACCTAGACCACCTCCCTCTCTCTGTGACTGTTTGTGTGGGTTTGTTGTAATCTGAGGTAGCGCTCTGTTGATCTGTGTTGAAAGTGGGCCTCCTTCACAGAGAGGTGCTGAATATAGGTCACATCTTAGCTCAACTGCCTATATGCAGACTGAACACTACACCAGCACAGTACTTGGCTAATGTCTTTAGGTCTGTAGTTATCTATGCATCATGGAAGCCTGAACATCACATACACTCAGTGTAACTAGCTTGAAATCATAATGCTGTTTCAATTAATGTATTTTGTGTCATGGGAATATACATTTGGCTAACTGTTTTGGCAATTTCAGTTGTCCCAACCCAAATAGGAGCTGTTCTTTTATGGTGTTTTCTAATATCTGAATAAAACTGTACATCAGATACTAACATTTTTGCATTATATTGTCATTTTCTTACAGTTTGGTAAAATTTTTTTACAGGGGAGATCAGTATCTTTGACCACTTTTTACAGAATAGCAAGAAATACTATGATGATGTGCTTCAACAAGGAGCCTGGTGCTGCTGAAGTTGAGGTACACACACACACAATCACACACAATTGATGTTACAGCATGGTATTTTACTTTATCATTCCTTACATTGCTCTTTAGTAACCAATACCTACAATGTCAAAAAAAATTGTTTACTTCATGTATGTATATAGTGTTTTACAGTATATTTAAGTTGTATAGTGTGTTGGTAGAATGCTACATACTGAATGTATGTACTAAATATTTAATACAAAATCTAAAAATGTATCCCATGAATGTTCTATTCCTGTTGTCCTTTTTTCCGTTCTATCTCTTATCCCCTTCATCTCCATCTGTTTTGCTTTTCTTACTTTACAGCAAGATTATTGGCGGATAGTCGAGCAGAGGGACTGCCATGTAGCAGTGCATTATGGGAAAGTGGACACAAGTACACATGGAAGTGGCTTCCCTGTGGGCAAGACTGAACCTTTCTCCAAGTAAGAGCTTCCCTCATTTCAGCTCAATTAAGGGCATTCTGAGATGATGTATTGCCAACAGTGAAAGTATGATTGATGGTACCAAAATATTTTCTTTTTTCCCTCCTGTCACTCTCTGCAGGCATGGATGGAACCTCACTGTCCTTCCCAATAACTCTGGATCCATTCTGCGGCATCTTGGTGCTGTGCCTGGTGAGTACACTATTGTCTTCAGTCACAGGAAGTACAGTTCCTATGCACAGTTTCTTTGCTGACAGTGTCATCATTCCTCTTTCTCTCTTTTTTTCTCTCACACACAGGGGTGACTATTCCCTGGTTGAACATTGGCATGGTCTTTTCTACCTCATGCTGGTCACAAGACCAAAACCGCCTTCCATACATTGATTATTTACACACTGGTGCTGATTGCATTTGGTGAGTCTTCAAAAATTCTGTGGCTTCTCATCACATTTTATTATAAGAGAAGGTTTCATAATAACCACTGTTTGGGAACAAATAAATAGAATAAATTATTGGCTATATACAGGCCTGGAATGGGGCCCTTAATTCACCCTCCATTGACTAATAGCTCCTAAATGCTATGTAAATGTCATGCATAAAGTATGATTTTTGCCATCTAATTAAAAAAAATTATTTAGTTTATTTTAACTGTATTATCAGGCTTCGCCTCTAGATGGCGCTGTACTCTAAGAGACAGTGTTTTTTATTGTAAATTCTGCTCATGCCGGAGTCAGCAGTTTGTTTGTGTTTGTGTGTGTGACTTATCACAATAAAGCCCAGGCATGTTGCTATGGCAACGTAGGTGGTTTAGAAGCCGGCAGGCATCACTGTTGTCTTATCCAAACACTGACAGGAAGCTCCACCCGTCCGTTACAGGTATTCTGTTCCTGCTGAGGAAAAGACAAAGCTTGGTAAAGTGGTGCACACACTGCTACAGGCCAATGGCACGCCGGGACTGGAAATGCTGGAGAAGAACATTATGGTAAGATAGTGTAAAATTAAAAGACCACATGAAACCAACACATTATTTTACTTTTTACATTGATTGAGCCCTTATTCTATGGTTTACTATTGTTTATTCTGTCCAATTTTAATGCTTGTTAAACACATATCATATTAGCCAAAATATTTTATAATCTCACAAATGTTAAACTTTGAATAATAGGCATTTGAACTTTGTGGAAATCTGAGGTGCTTTCTGTGGGTTTCAGATCTGCACAGGCCTACATATTACAAACTAAATGTGATGAACTCACTGTAAAACCTTAAACTCTCTCTACAACCCAGATTTCTCCAGAGGTGCTGTGTCGTGAGGGGATAAAGGTCTACCGTACTGTCCAGAAGAGTGGCCAGTTTGTGGTGGTCTTCCCCGGAGCGTTCGTGTCCAGGGTGTGCTGCGGCTACAGTGTGTCAGAGACTGTGCACTTTGCCACCCCACAGTGGATGAACCTGGGCTACGAGGCTGCTAAGGTGAGCATACTGCATTCATACATCCACCCACAGGACAGGTAGACAACTGTATTGTTTGTTTACAAATACATGGAAAACATGTTTAGATGTGTTTTCAAAGACGTCAGCTAAATTCATTCCACTTGTTTAAATTGTTTTTGCAGGACTTGAAAATCAGGCAGATAGCCAAACCTTTCTCAATGGAGAAGCTACTCTATCAGATTGCCACAGCCGAGGCCAAACGAGAAAATAGACATGTGCTCAATACAATCTCTTCTCTTCTCAAAGATCTCAGGTGAGCATTGCTGTTTGGGGTGATAACTTCATTAGAAACTAGTTAGTTGTTTTCCATCTTCAGAGTCTGTGTAGAGGGTGTAGAGGAGAAAATGAACTTGAAATAATTACTGCTGTTGTTCTGGAGAACAATGTTCTACACAACATTGAAGTGTTTGAAAGATTGTGATGATGTCCTGCAGGAACATAGAGATGAAGCAGCGGCAGAAGCTGTATGAAGCAGGGCTGCTCTCCTCTGCGCGGTACGGGACTCATGACAACAACCAATCAGCCGCCGACACCAGGAAGAAACCGCGCAAGTGGCTGGCGCTGGAGTCATCGGAGAGACGTTGCCAAACGTGCCAGCACCTCTGTTACTTGTCTATGGTGAGACTTACCTCAGACAATACTGTACTGTACTGTACTGTATTATAGAGCCATGTACAGTCTGTACTGTGGTCTGTAATATGCTGTAGTGTATAATATATCTGTATATACCTGTAATATACTGTAGTTTTGAATCATACAAGTCTGTATTTAGTACAGTTATGTTATAGCAACAATCTTACACTGTTTGAAACAGTGTTTAAAACGACAGTAGTCAGTACTTAGTACATTCAGACTAAAACTAGTCTTTATAGTCTCTAACTAGTGAAAATTGATATTGTCTTATCATAGCTATAATTAATATTAGAGTGTTAATTTTTATTAAGCTAAAGGTTTTTGTTTGATAGGTGGTGCAGGAGAATGAGAATGTTGTTTTCTGTCTGGAGTGTGCCCTGAACTATGTGGAAAAACACAAAAGCTGTCGTGGACTGAAGATGATGTACCGCTATGATGAGGTGAGAAGCACGTTTAAAACGTCATCAGAAACGCACCTGCAGGGGGAGCTGTTGAGGTGCATTTGCAGTGCAGCGTTATTCCCTCACATCCCTCACAAAAATACTGCTCCAGTGAACCCTAGTCACATATGATTGCAGTAATAGGTTTTTATAGACTGTGTTTTATGGTTTCGGCTTTTCTTTTATTAAGCTGTGTTATCTTAACAGATAAGGGTATATATATGACCAGATAATGGTAAATATGCTCATTATATGACCTTGTATGCACTGTGTATATCATTGTCCTAATTATTGGTTGAAACGCATGCATTTTTCTTTAAACCCTTAAAAGTGTGTTTACAATACAATATAAATACCATGTCACTCTTATCACTGTGATATCCTCTGTTTTTCTTGCTCAGGAGCAGATCAACAGTTTGGTGAATCAGGTTTGCGGTAAAGCCTTGTTGAGAAACGCAGCAGATGTCTGCAATGGCACCAGCCCCACCAAACCTCCCACCAAGCGTCGTCCCCGCAAGAGAGCCTCCATAGAACTGTCCCTCACCCACCTGCCCAACCACCTGTCCAAAAGTGCCACTGCTGCAGTCTCATGAGACATTGGGTTGTTTCATCATCTACTTCAACCAAACAAATTCCTCTCCTGCCATTTCTGTACCAACCCCATCCTCATAGCAGATTTACCTGTGTTTGAAACAGGCTGCCTTTTTTTGCACTAGTGCACTAGATGTTTTTTGTTTGTTTTATTCTCCAGATGTTTGATAGCATTAAGAGACATGGTCCCAGGTGTGCATTTCACTGACAGGTGTGAGGGTGACATCGTCTTTCCACCTGGATCCTCGTCCTGAATCATCTTCGGCCCTTTTGACTGCACACTGCTCACCTGAACTGTGAATCTTGGGACATATGGGTGCTTTTCTCCTTTTCCAGCCCCTTTCCTTTGAATGTTGGTGCTCAATGGAGCTGCCAAAAACTCATTGTTTTCTTTATGATGTCACAATGTTTTTTATCATTTTAATCTTTTCGGTCCCCATGCAGCTCCTCTGCAGAAAACGCAGCTCTAAAGATAAACACTTGAAATTTAGCTTGATTTATGGTTTAAATGTGTTTCTTTTTTAAGATAAGAGGAAGTGTTATCAGTTTGTTTATAGTTTGGTTTTTATTTTATGCTTTCCTTTGTGAATTTGGGGAACACTGGTTTCCATGGCAGTGGGTCGGGCTGTACTTGAGGAAGTGGGTGTGAGACAGAATGAAACCCCGCCTCTATAGTGAAAGGTCACCCCTTTTATGAGGGGAGTTCCTCCTATGCTAACACTTACGAGCGATAACTGTGCCTGATGTTTAGCAGGGAGATCTTTCTTTATTTTGGTGCTGTTTTTTTAACTGTATATCAATACACAAAGGTAATACAAACAGAAGCGCTATCTGGATGTAGCCTTCTAATCCCACAGGTGGAAAAGCCGGGTGGTTTTCCGCTTCTAGATGTGCAATCGTGTCAGCATTCCATTCTTCCAGACTTACTGACTCATCTGTACCAGTTAACATTATTATATTATTTTATTGTAATTATTATATTTTGTGCTTTGCCATTTTGTCCTCTTATTCTGATGTGCTATGTCAACATAGAGCCACTATTCAGAGGGTGTGAAATGTGAAAAACAAGTCCAAGTTTTTCTTTTTTTCCTGTTTTTCTGTTTCCCTTTTTGCAGAAGTATCACAAGTTGATTTTAAGAAACTTATGAAAATCTTTTTTTGTACATAAACCTGTAGATGTTTTTAATACTTGAGCCTGTGTTGGAGTGACAGAAGAAGCAGATAGATGGATGGAGTGATGTCAGATGAAGAAAAGCCTTACATGTTCAGTTTCTTCAGCTGTGGGAGTCTGAGGCATACAGGGTTGCTCTGGTAACGTGTATAAATTTTAAGTGCTGCTTACATCACTGAGGATTAAGAGGCGGAGTTGTAATTTCCCCCAGTTTTTTTTAAGGTTTACTTTTTTAAAGAAAAGGGAAAATACTTTCACAAAAAGGTTTTTTACACTTTCATTACTGAAAATTCAACATTGTAGTAGCTACTCATGTTGCACTGAGCTTGCCAGTGGGGACTGTCAAGAAAAAACTATAATCCAGTTTGTTGCTTGATGTTCTTAACAGAAGACTGAACTGTTTAGGAGTATTTAATGAAAACTAAGCCGGATGTTTTCAACAAAAAAACAGTGGTTGTCAAGTTTTTATGGCCTTACAATGTATTTTATTCATAATTTTTGGTGTTTGTATTGGTTCCTTTTTCTACAATATGAGAGAGATGCTTACAGTCAGGCAAAGTTAATTTATTAGCACTGCGTCTCAGCTTTTCCTCTCATGAGGAAAGACTTCATGTTATATTGCCAGTTTTATTTTATTTTTTACTTTTTCAATTTGTACTTAAGATTTAATAAAAACTCATGGACAGCTTACTGTCAGACTGTGTTTTTGTTACTGGTCTTTGACTGGTTCTGCACGAGCTACAATAGACCAGTTGTCCTTAACCCCACAGCCAGACATCTGATAAAATACAATTCCAAGATGTTCTCTGTAACTGTATACGATTGAAGGGTGGTTAATTTTTAATTGTAAGACTTACATTTAATTGTATAGAGGTTTTATAATGGGGTCCTATAATTTGTGTCCTGTTATACAAACATGCTGGCAAATTTCAGTGGATGAATATGTATTTGGAAGACTATTAAAACTCACAATATTCACACAATACTCACCGATATCTTTGGTGCTACTGTATACTTTTAATACTGGTGAAATGAAATATGCCCTAAAGCCTAATCAAGATGTATTTATAATAATCATATAACCTCACTCAAGTAAACCTATTGCCGGGGAAACATTGATTTTATACAATTTGAGACGTAGCCTACAGAATACTCATCTCTTTTGAATACAACATTATTCAAAATTATCTGTTTTAATGTTTTATTATTATCTGAAGCATTTGAAAATGAAAACATTACTCCAGCGTGGGGTTCACAAACTACAAACTAAATAAACCAGATTTATAGAAGCAAAGACATAAACTGTATTGATATTTTCATGACAACAACGATGAAGGAAAAACACAATTCCAACTCAGTATATCAGCTGTTTGCAGTAAATGTTCAAAATGAAAAATGACAGAGTTAGAGGGTAGACAGGATCAGACATACACTGCACAGCACAAAAAAGAGAATTGCTTTACAAAAACCCAAAGGGTATATGGCAATTCCACGCTCTTCCCTCAGACACAAATTCCTAGCACACGCTAATGACATCATTTCCTGTAACTGTCTTTTGCTTGTCCTCCTTGTTCATGATGAGCTGCTGCTCTCACAGTTCTTAATCGGCTGGTTTTGTGGTTCTCTTTCAGGTAACGTGGAATCTACCTCAACCTCTTCCTGGTCTGGCTGAACAAGCAGAGACCTGCGATTTCCTGTTTGTTCCTCATAATCATCCTCATCGTCTTCCTCTTCCCCTGCTTCCGTGTCCTGGCTGACTGAGTCCGTACAGGTGGAGGACAATGAGGAGAGCTTGTGTCTCAGATCTGCCTGTGTGGGGACCTGAAGTGTGATCTCAGAGGTGAAAGACTCTATGTCTGGCCCTGAGAAAGATTTATCAAGATAGAAAATTAACAGTAATTGTTACTTTTTAACCAGGAATGTTTACATTTTTCAAAAATATTTTTTGTATATAATGGAAACATAAGATACACAAGCAATTTTTTATTCTATTTGTGAGTGCCCTGCAATGGACTATTCATCTATCCTCCTGTAAATAAGCAGGTTTTGGTACTCGTGTCAGGTAGCTGCCAAAGAAAGACAATCTTTTGTTGGTCTTAGATCAACACGTTACAAAAAATATAGAATTAACCTGCCCATAGCCATAATTTACCCTAAAATCAAATGGAAATAACAGGTTGATAATGTGATACAAGCCCCTCATCCCATCCCAAACCTCATCATACAATCTGACTAGTTGATAGAAGATTTGTTTCTATTTGTTTTATAATCTATATATAATCTACTAGTTGATAGAATATTTGTTTGCACCAACAATAGTTTCCTATTAGGTAACCAATCCTACCTGGTGAAATCAAGGCAATCATGTAAACAGCAGACAGAGCTCAACTGGTTTTGGAATAGGGAGTTCAGTGTCCTGATGTGTCCTTCTCAACTGTATAATCCAGAGACATCAATGTCTCTGGATTATACAGAGGTCAATGTAATTAGTGATAATTGTAAAATCTGTTTGTTCTCTTGATCCAATCAAACTGCATGGGCATCATCATCTCAGCATGTTCTGCTGATGACCGCAGTTCATTCTGGTTAATGTCAGCACTAATTTAATGGCATCTCAGCATTAGTGGAGCTAAAGAGTTCTTTAGGTATAAGTAGGGGACAACGCTAGTTAAGCGTTGTTATTAGCTAAGTGCAATCTATAAAAAATGATTTGGTCTCCACTTGAGAAACTCACAAAGATGCAAACATAGAATAAAAACTGTGTATTGTAAAATGTATATTATTTAATGGATTGGAAGTGTCAATCTATTGTCTTTGTATGTAAGGTTGCATGAAAATATACCCATTATTGGAGAAGCCACGCTGTTGTCCTCTCCACCAGAGTTGAGAAAGACATCCAAAGCCTCGTGGTCTGACATGTCCATCAAGTCCATTTGCTCTAGCATGTCCACGTTCACCTCCATTGAAGACATGCTTCCTATTGTCTCTGCATACCAAAGGAAAAGCAACAACATCACTTCCTGCAAACTCACACCCCAACCTCCAAGCTATATCAAGGATTTGAGTCCAGGATGAATGTTAACCATGGAGTTCCCATCTTTGTACACACAGAAACCTATTATCACCAAATGGAAAACCAAATTTTTGTGCCAGATCACATTTGATCAGCTGAGTTATCTCCTGGATTCGTCACCTTGCCATCAAGTTGACTGAAATCTATTTAGCGCATGCTTTACAAACACAGACTGGGGCGTGAGACATGCGTGCATGTGTAAGCGTGACATCATCAGTAAACAGAGTGGTGAACTGCGTACCTCAAAGTTGTGTAAGAGCACAGCAGCACAGGGAGGTGGATAGCAAAGAGAGAGAGATGTTAGCTCCCTTTTTACAGAACTGAGATACAAACACAACTACATGCACACAAGATGTGCATGTTTTTTTTTAAACAAATGACATCAAAATACTTGTTTGAACCAGTCCATACTCAAACTTGAGTGGTTTTGATGTTTTACAATTAGCTGGCTGACCCTAGCCCTGCCTTTTTAAAAACACCTGAACCATTGCCCTACTGTACCTCTAGCTGGTCATAACCCTTGCCCTAATCTGCAGACTGATCCTAACCCAACTTGAAATAGCTTTTAGGCTGATCATTGTTCTGTGGGTGGATCCTTAATGAAAAGCGCCGCCTTCTCAATGACCTTCTTTGCTGATTCTAATCCAGATTGTAATTACTTGTTGGTTAGTCCTAGCTCCACAGAAGCACAGCTGATCTGAGCTCCACCTTGATATGACCTGTTGGCTGATCTTAGCCTATTGGCTGATGCTAGCCCAGACTTATTACTTGTTGGCTGACCTTGGTACACTTCCAAGTCTATTGTTCTTGCTGTTCCACAACTCCCTTTAGCTGCTCATTGGTACATTCCTTGTGCACCTCTGAGTCATTTCAGACAAAATCAGGAGGAAGAAGGTAAAGGACTGTATAAAGGCTGAGAGTAGCTTTACCAACAGTATTTTGGGTACTGTAGACAGGGCAGTCCTATTTGTAACAATGACATCTAGGTACTGTTGTACAAGACTGGAGGTGCGTTTCTGTGGAGCATGTATTTGTCACTGAGATAAACAATAGCATTTTGTAGGTAGCTTAGTAATATTAGTTCTGGCATGACCATAGCTCACCTCTTCTCTCTGTGATCTGCAGGTATCCTGTGGACAGGTAGTGCTCCACATCCTGCTGAAAAGCCTCCTCAAAAAACTTCTGCCTGTCCTTCAGTTTCACCTGTGGCTGGACAGGCTCCATCTCTGGTACTCTCTGAGCATGCTCCAGCTCCGCTGTGGTTGGAGAAGATAAAGGAGAAAACTCTAAGCTTTCATTTATACCTTTGGTTGATGCCATTATGCAAAGTGACAGAGCAAATTAAAGGTATACAGACTATCATTGTGGATCATTTAACTCATTTGCAGAAACAACCCTTTTGGTCTCTTCCCTACCTTCCCTGTCTTGCACTGCTTGAACAATTTTTTTAACCTTGATAGTCCTCTAGCCTAACTGTTTTACCCTAGATGGTTTTGCAATATCTACAGGTAAC
The DNA here is from genome assembly GCA_036877545.1 of Yasuhikotakia modesta. Taxonomy (NCBI): domain Eukaryota; kingdom Metazoa; phylum Chordata; class Actinopteri; order Cypriniformes; family Botiidae; genus Yasuhikotakia; species Yasuhikotakia modesta. The sequence continues at coordinate 28,854 of JBAJNP010003929.1, forward strand.
TGTACCTGTCAATATATTCTCAAAATTAAGCCACTCCTGGTTGATAAAAGTATCTGATTTTAGGCAGAACATGAACTAGAATTTAAAAGCTTTTCAAAAGAATGTTATTGCCCAAGCGTTCTCTGAAAAACCTTCAAAGCAGATGAATTCAAAGGTTTGACTAAATGGTAACCATTTTTTTCATTCTGTGAATGGGTCAGATCATACTGAAGCAAGACCATCTGGCAGCATTCTATGCACCTATTCAGAATCAGATTGGCTTCAAAGGTACAAACTGCACACACAAAGCTTTCCCATGGGTGTGCAGCCTCTTCTGCCCAGCATGAACTGAATCAGAGAACTCACACACAGAGGTGGACACAATTGGCAACCGCACCACATTTTACTGAATGTCACTTCTGTTATGTTAATATCTTGTTGATGGCCTGAAGGGTTATATAAGGGCCAAACATCTTCTAACATGTAAAATCATTGTGTCAGGAGAAAGCATGCAGGCTATCTATATAGTCTATAATCTATAATCTATATAAATTATCTGCCATGATATTGAAATAACTGTATGATTGATGCTTTGAGCTGCATAAATAACAAGGAAACTGCAACAACAGGGAAATGGTCTTTCTAATTTGCCAAGTGAGAGATGTCAACATAGTTTGTTGACCCTTGGGCAATATTCCAATCAATCAGTCAAATTTGGGAGATAACTTTACAGTTACTCTTAAATTTAGGCCTGGGTTAAAAAGTGCTACTGTATCACTGTTATTCACTGTCATTTTCCTGTCATTTGAAGGATGTTATGTTAGGGTTTGGGATGGAGACAGTTCGGCTTCTACATACTCACAGGGCATTACACACTACCATGGGCCAATAGGATGTGTGTGATCTGAGATTCAGGCACCAGTCACAATAAAGTGAAAGTGACATGTATTTGTCAGTTACGGTTACCCATAACTGAATTGTGACCTCTCCATTTAATCCATCCTTAGTGAGGAGTGAATACACACTGCAAGTCGTAAACACACACGCACCTGGAGCAGTGGGCAGCTATCCCTGCAGCGCCCGGGGAGCAATCGGAGATTAGGTGCCTTGCTCTAGGGCACTTCAGTTGCTTGAGCTTGTTCATGAATGATTATACAATCATTCATGCACTCTTGCTGAAGTCCACTATTACTATAGAATGTCTGCAATTCATATAAGAATGCTGATCATGTGGTCATGTATTGGATTACATCATAATTTAATGATGAATAAGAGATGAATATGAGCCAGGTGTGTGTGACAGGTGGGTGCTATTACCCATGTATTGTGTGTTCTGTTGCTGACCAGATCAGATTTTGCAGTGTGCTAAAGCAGTGTCTAAGAGCATCACCCCTGAGCCTTCATTCAGTCCTCATTCAGTCATTCAGTCAGACTCTCCTGAGATCTTCTCGCACTGACCAGACCTCCCCAAATGAACCATATAAGCAATACAGTCTCAAGGACTTAGCGAAAACATACTGTGCTTTCTAGACCACTAGAGAATAAAGAGTCAATGAATATGAAGCTTACAACAACTACATCATACTAATTTTGAATTTAATAATTTTGGAATTTAACAAGTCTTGGAAAAGACTAGAAAATTGTACCAACTATTCTACTGTCTGTTTTAATAGATAGTTGTTTTAATTTTAATAATAGTTGTTAAAGGTGATTTATTCATATCCCTTGGGGAAAAAAATCAATATTAGACATCTCTTTATTTACTGTCTCTCAGTGGTGCTGAGTGTGAAGATCTGGAGATTTTTTGAGCCTGTGATAGAACCCTGAGTACTTAAAATGTTTTATTTAATGTGTCTCTACTTAAACCGGCTGCTATAGCAAAGGAAACCAGAATGATGTCAACACTGTTGGAAAAGTACTGGCCCTAATCATCTACTTTGAAGAAAACACATTTCATTTTCAGCCAACAAACTACTAAGCAGTGCCAAAGTTTCCAACATGGCCTTGTGTGTCTAGGCCTTAGCCAAGATCATGACTTTTCTGGCACATATAAACGACCTCATTGCTTGTGCCTGGAGGTTTGGTGCCATCTCCTGTCTGTTGGCTGGCTTTTGTGGACGTGTTCAAATTTGGTAAATCCCTAGTGATGGGACACAGAAACTAGAAAGCAGGTGCTGACGTAAAGGAACTTAATAAGATGATACCAGGAGACGAAAGAGAAAGAGAGAGAGAGAGAGAGAGAGAGAGAGAGCGAATAAGGATGCTTAATAGGCAACTGTATAATTAAATTCATCTGTCTCTGGGATTTAATGGCGATTAATTGGCTCCACTTATTGACTGCGTCATGCCACAATGAGCGAATGAATGATTGCCCGCAGAATACCCCTGCACACACACCCCATCCATCTTGGTTTGTGCACTTGTAATAGCTTCATCTGTGCATAAATGAAATGACAGACTGTAGTAATATTGCAACAACAGAGACACATGCTGCGAGCGCAGGCGCTATTGAGCGGAAGATGACGTGCTCGGTTCACCATATGGGCTGTTGTAAGGACTCATTTATAACGGCTTTAGTTTGCATCTCACCCTTTGTGCGGCGACACCTGCATCGCTGACTGGGGCGCAATCCGTCTAATTCAGTCTCATTCAGTGCTCCGTTACGTCTCCGTAACGCAACTGGTTAAAAGTGTGATTGCAGTCAGGAATCACGCCGGCAAAGTAGAGTGACAGAGACGAGAGGCGGTGCATGTGAGATGAACATATACTACATATGAAGGTTTAACCGCAGCATGTAACTCGTTCAGTGAGACTGAGGAGGTCAATTTCAGACATAGTTACAAGCCTTCTGGCAACCCAAGATTTTTTGACTGTTTTAGCGCAGTTAAAATAAAAGAGTTTAGTTGTATGCTTATATTATGCAAAACTATGTAGTGATGACAGTGCCAGCAGTAAACATAAAATTGTGCTTTACCAAGCGCATGCCTTTTTTGAACAAAGTTTTTTGTAATCAAAAAGTTCTTTATACTATAAAAAGGTAAGAAAGATTATTATTTGAATAATTCTGAGCAAACAAAAAATGTCTTTTATGGTATCACTATCACGAACCTTTAAAATAAAGTAAAAATGAAGATATTCTTAACTCTCATTCTTTTTAACAAAGTAAATACAACGCTAATTGATGGCATATGGGGAATAAATACAAACTCAAAAAACAGATAAATGCTTTAAGGGAAAATTAGACTGTGTGAGTTCTGTGCTGGAGTGTGTCTTACAGAGAGTTTGATTAAAGTGTTCCCAGGAGAACTACATCACGGTACTGACTCTGCATCTGCCCAGTGCAGTATGCAGACATATCCTGACTGGATTCTTTCACCCATACAATAAACCATATTTCATTTAAAGTCAGCAGTGACTCTTACAGCCATTTATTTCATTTGCACAAAGTGAGGAGGGCTTCACCAGTGAGAGGCTCTACTTGTTCTTATTGGACACACACAGAAGGAAGGGGACCAGCTGTATTCTTTCTGCTCACCATTGTTCATTTTGCCTTATGAGTTTGTGTCCCGGTTCTTGCATGCCAACACACTTCAGCAGTGGAGCGTAGGAGTGTGAACCTCTGAGGGAACGCGTCACGCTGCTCCTGTCTGGACCGCTTTCCATCCATGGTGGAGAAATAGGTTACATTAATCCACATTAAGAATCCTCAGTGTGTTCTTGGATAAATAACTCGACCATGCTGATATCTCGTTCTATGCTGATATGCTGTCAACTAATACTTCTCTAATAACTTGCTAAATGGTGATCAGGTAATTATGGGGCTTTATTTTGTGATAAATGCAGGCTTACTGTACATTATCCTGCATTGCACGACTGCTTGGCATTTGAATAAATTATGATACATATATAATGGTTACATAATGTGACAGTACAGTAGATATACATGTAAGGCCATAAGGTTAGTGTGATAGATGTGGTAATTTCACACAAAATATTTTATAATATTTTATTATTTTTTAACCCTTTACGTAGCACTGGTCTGATATTAAACCAGATATGTGGTGGTTATTGGTGAATATTTGACAACTGCGTGGTGCAGTTAATCAGAATCAAGTAATATGTTTTATAACTGCATATCTATGAAGCAGTATCTGTCTGTTAGCATCCGGACCTCAAAGAATTATTTCACAAATGTGGTTTGATAGGTATTGAAATGCAACAACACATAATGTGAAGTATGCCTAGCTAGAAGCACCTTCTGTTACAGAATTATATAATTCTTAGTAGACTTGCCTCATCACCACATTATCCTAACATCCCGCTCAGAACAGATTTAACAGAGTTAATAAGACAAAAATTTGCACTCTGAAGTCATCTTATGACAACACTTGTTTAATCCTTTTTGCTCCCTCACCCCCACTCCAGTCAGTGTGTATAGACATTTAACAGCCTAGAGCTTCGATCAGCATTATTTAACGTACTGTATTGATTATTCACTCTGTACAGCTGTTGACGCCCCCGCCTGTCTGGGATCAAAGAAGCGCCTGAGACTATTACTGCACATTTCTGAGATATTGGCGCTGCTCGAACCATGCACACATTATGTCTTAATGTGTAATAGAGCTGTGATTCCCATCCCACAGCCAGCTCAAGAGAAACAGGAAGAACAAAATAAATCATTATGCTTTTATTTGAGGCGACAGCTTTCCATCTCTCAAAATTACTGGGTGTTACACCTTCCATCACAAAACCATTTACTGTAAGCACTATTATTTTCGCACTGCAAAGCAATATGAGATATTTTGATGGCACAACCATTAGGGCCATTTCACAATGTTCAGGTATTTTAACTCTATAGAGTGAAGTGTGAAGCGTGAAGCTACAGCGTTAGCTTTAAACAGCTGGATATGACATTACAGAATGGAATAACACATTTTTAAAAGCTAAGATGTTTTAAACAAAAAATTATTCTCTAAAGCAGTTTACCGCTAGCCAATGGTTGGTGGACAAATCGTACCATGTAAAACAAACAGATTTTATGAGGATATAGATACAATGAGAAAGACTTAATAATGAAAACACATTGTCCCCCTTTATATACAGTATTCTCTATATAGCATAAAAAACTGCTCTAGATAGCATAACTGGATTAGAGCGGCACATAAAATGAAGGCCTTCCTGCATTCTGGGGGTGTCCACAATGGTATAATGCTGCAATGGTATATGCTACATGTTATATGTTTCATTTGCTTTCCCTATTTTACTGTGTATACTGCTAATCTTGCTACCTAGCAATGTTATATAACTGTCCTTTAGATTTGGAGGTCAAAGTGGAACTTAAAAGGTGAAGAACGCCCTGAGGTCAATCATGTATAAGAGATAATTTAATTTATTAAATTTAATTTAATTTATTGACTTTAAACATTTGTTAAGAGCATTATGACACAGTGCATTGAATAATTGTTTCTATTGATTGTTTCCAAGGCTGAATTCTGTAGGAGTGGGAGAAAGGTACGACCATGACACCACACAATGTTCGACAGGTAACCAAGCAACCGGCAGACAACAAAACACGGTAACCAGGAGCTGCCCCTGCTCTCGCCCACTTCACCATATCCTCATGAGCTCATCAGAACAGCACTGCATCCTTGCCGCACACTATTGAGTGAAGTACTTCAAGATCAGTGACTGCTGCTCTGAGCAGATTTAGTGTGATGTTTACTGTAACGTAGTGGGTGTTTAGAATCTTGGAAAGAATACTGTGATCTCTGTGAGACCATGTGGGATTGTAAAGAATCTTTCTGAATAATCTGACAATATATTAATCTGTTTATATGATTAAATACAATTTTCAATAGAAAAATAGTATAATATTTATAAATATATAATGTATATAAAATGTATAATATTATACATTAGAAATGGTGTAGTATTACCATCTGATACCATCACTTTACTGTGTGTGTGTGTGTGTGTGTGTGTTTAAATATTTATTACTGGAATATAGTACATATATTGGACATATATTATTCACTATACTGCAGTTGCCACTTTCTAAAAAATGACAATTGACTTAATAGAATAACAAATGCAAAACAAAATATTTGTGCAAGTGGTTTAATTTGTGGATAATTTAAAACAGAAAACATATTGTGCCTGTAAGGTAAAATGCTAATTATATAATGAGAAACAGTTTTAAAATAGCCCAATAAGGGTTTCCTTGAAATGTGTTAATTAGATATGTTCACTGTTACACATTCATCCATCAGACATGATCAGCTGAGAACACTCAGTGAGAATCCAGTGACAGCCAAGTCATGTTGTGATAATGACATTACGCTGTCAATCAATCATGTGCAGAAGTGACTGTCAGCCAGAGCTCATAATCCGCCTCCCACATGTAAAAATCAAAGGTGACAGCTCAGGACGACTGGACCGTACCAACTGTAACTGGGGGCAGATTTAATACATAAAGCCAATGATATATAACAGGAACAAATTCTGTTTACAGCCTACATTTTGTGAGTAATAGTGGTAATAGTGCAACAGTACTATTTCTCTTCTATGATTCTATTTAACACTAACATCTTGCCGTTAAAAACTTGCCGGTAAAAACAGACCACTGGTATAATGTATACGTCCTATATATTTCCTATAGTGCTGCAGAAATGGATGTTGAAGCTCTTTTGAGTGAAGCACTTATTTTAAAAAGCTCTTAAAGCACTTCCACTATAGCATTTATATTAATGGCATTTAATAAATCTGATGCTAATCTAAAACATTTATCCAGGGTAGGTAATTTATTTGTTTACTCACTGTATATACAATTCTGTATTATGTAAATGGGTCTCTGTATTTCTTTTTCAGTGCAGGCAAAGAGGTTGGTTTTTCTTGTGCTGTGGACCATAAACTGTAGATTGTGAATAAAAGCCACCCTTATGCATGAGAGGACAAGCCTTTGGCTACAAGCAAGAGACAGATAAAGGGAGGAGGATGGAATAGACGTGGACAAAAATAGATTCAAGTGTTTATGTAAGTGTACGCCTCAGGGTCATGTTTTCTAACCCCTCCAGATTTGTGCATCTTATGTCATTGTTGATTTACATTAACTCAATGGACTTGTAGGGGAGTTCTGCACTTAAATACAAACAAAATGCCGCTGTGGTAAATATGTGGCACCCTCATGCCACTCACACAATTCCCAGAATTACTGCCATCTTTCTGAAAGAAACTGCAAGTCTATATATATATATACAGGGAGTGCAGAATTATTAGGCAAATGAGTATTTTGACCACATCATCCTCTTTATGCATGTTGTCTTACTCCAAGCTGTGTAGGCTCGAAAGCCTACTACCAATTAAGCATATTAGGTGATGTGCATCTCAGTAATGAGAAGGGGTGTGGTTTAATGACATGAACACCCTATATCAGGTGTGCATAATTGTTAGGCAACTTCCTTTCCTTTGGCAAAATGGGTCAAAAGAAGGACTTGACAGGCTCCGAAAAGTCAAAAATAGTGAGATATCTTGCAGAGGGATGCAGCACTC
>JBAJNP010003930.1:0-36372 GCA_036877545.1 Yasuhikotakia modesta
AAAATGAGTAGGTTAAATGCTTCTATTGTAGTTCACGTAGGCCAAACAAATAAGAAGCATTGTGAAAATATTATATTTGCACTTTTACCTTTAGATTGGATCAGATTTTCCCAGAGTTTGTGCTGGAATTCTAGAGTACGACTCTAGAATCTGTTAGTCTCTGTTCTGTTATGTGCTGCTGTTGGATTATGACTTGAACAAAACCATTCTGCAAACGGTAACAGCAATATTTCTGTTTTTCCTTTGAACAGAAAGACAAAACACAGGATTTGAAGAACGAGGGCCACTCACACCACAGATGGATCTGTAATAGTGTTTGTCACAGTCTGAGTGAACAGACGTTTTAAACCCAAACACACTCAACAGATGAAGAGACACGCAGCTCTCTTGCCAAACCCTAAACTAAAATACCCCTGTACCCAGCTTTCACATAACGTAACTGTGATGGAAGCCATATAAACACTGCTATAAAGAAATCTAAGCGACTTTGAATAACCACCTAATGTGTTAACCAGGTTGTGAGCTTACAGGCGACAGGGTAAGACAGGGAATATATTGCATTTTACATTCAAAGGTCTTTTGTTTCATTTCTGTTCAAGTCTGTTTAATATTTATTCAGTGATTAGTTCTCTCAATTGAAATTCTGTCATTTTTACTTGTTGAACTGAATTGTTTAATGATATACCAGTGCTGTTATACGTTTATCCTTCAACAAACACACAGAAGCACCACAAAAGTGTCTATTTGACTTTTGCACTGTATTGCAATTGTTCTGAGGCCATAAGATGGTTTAAGGTGAGAAACTGAGGTAAAATTCAAGCACCTTATCTGAGTGAAGCAACAATGACCTATTAATACAGTTCTCAGGTCTTATAAAACCTTAAAACGTTTTTGTTACTTAATGGAAACATTAGGAAACCTTTCTCACACCCTTAAATTGTTAGCTGGTCAGCTGGAGTTTGTCTTAAACACCGAATCTGCATGACCTCACAGACAGCAAAAGCTGCGATAAGGTTTCTGCCATGCCAACCGTAAATGTTTCTTTGTGCGTTTATCCTGAAGACAGTCTCAAAAGAAAAGACAACATTGTTCATCACGGTGTGTTTTGTGACTAAAGCGGCCCAGTCAGCGAGACCAAAAATGGACAGATGATTCTGTATTTTCAGCTTTGTCTGTGATATTTCAGAGCATTATAGCTGGTTGGAGTTTTCAGCCATTTAAAGGCATAGAGCACAAAACTCCTGCAGCCCTGTGGGGGACCTCAGAGTTTGACAGCTGGTTTCCTCGAGACATTGTGGACCATATAACCACAGGCTGCATGTCTGTGGCTTTGCTGGCCTGAGACACGTGGAGGCCAAACAAACAAAAACATTTCTTAACCAATAGGGTTGTTACACACACTGTCATATTTTAACCGCATACAGTATAGGTACACACAACTACACATAATTGAATTCTAGTCACATCTACACACACACACACACACACTGTGTGTGGTGATAGTGTTGCCATGCTAAACCAAACCCTCAGAGGTGGAGCAGTTAAAGAAATGAGCACTTCTGAGGTTGCTGTGCATCAAAAAAACATGACCAAACACCACCATAATTATATGGGCCATAATTTATACTGAGTAAAAACATCAAAGCAGATTACAACAACTTTTGCAACTTTAAACAAGTATTATCACAGATGTAGTGCATATACATTTTAAATGTTTTATTATTTGTTGTTTTGGAGGACATGGCTACTCATTACATAACTCTTTGTGTTTCTACATTGTTATAGCTTTCATCAGAAAGCGTATGACTCAAAACTGGGATATTTGGAGTATTTATTTACTATGATGGGATTCCTGTTTTTCCGAACAGGAATTTTTCAGTAATTCCCCTGGAATGTTGATTAACACAACTGCATGACTCTTTACATCCTTATCTGACAGGAAATGTTTCCTAGCTTACATCTTCCTCCAGCTCACTAATTCCTCTAACCTCTCCTCTTCCTCTCTGCTTCCGGTGTGGTTAGAAACGTCCACTCATATAACAAGAAAGATGCGCTCTGGACCAGATTCCGGGTGAGTCATGTGACCTGTTCATTCTGTTATTGTCATTGTCTCATAACTACTTTGCTATGAGCTCATCTTTATCTGATTCATAAAACACATTGTGATTGTACTTGTACTGTATTTACATTTCAGTTTTGGGCAAATTATTTATCTTAGCCTGCTGGGCTGTTTTGTCTTGCTTTGGTAACAACATGAATGTCGATGTAAGTGTAATGGGAAATATTTATATTATAATTATCTAATGTTCATAAACTGCAAAAATGTATTTATCTAAAGTTTTATATAAATCATAAAAAGCGGGTCTAGCCTTCTACATAATTGTGTAAGCATGTATTTTAATGTTTATGTCATGAGTTTTTTCCTGTAAATTACAGTCTACTGAATTATAACTCATATGTTCCGTGACGCAAGATTATTAAAAGATTATTGGAGATTTTAAAAACATAACATTTTGGAATATTTTTCCCTATAATTTCTCACCATATCAGGTTTCAGTAAAAACCTAAAAGTGTTTTTATCCCTTTTAGAATTTGACAACCTCGTTCATTCATGAAGAGAAAAGTAAATATCCATCACAGCTTTAATTTTTTGTGTTCTACATTACAGAAATTAAGCGTTTTTTAAATTTTGTTTGTGTTCGTTACACTAATTTGGTCTAAAAACTCATCATAGTACATCATAGTACAAACAAACTGCATTTGTTTGGGCTTTAAGAGGAAATGAATGTTTTTTCTTTTCCCAAAGGGCGCGATGGGTTTACCCTCTTAATTTTAGTGACACACCAAACATGACATTACGACCATTGCTGCAACATTTTTCTCCCTATTTTGTTTATTTAATACATACAAAATAACCAAACATGTTTCCAAACGAAAAGGGATTTTATTTTTCCGTTACAGGGATGAAAGGAAAACCTGGACAAATATCCTGGATCTCAATGTGTCATAAACTTTTGCTCATTGCTCTTGGGATTGTGACCCAGTTTTATTAATTGCTCTCTGAACTTTCTGTCAAAATATTGGTTTCTAAGGTTAGAAGAACCAAATAACAGGGAACGTTCTCAAAATGTTGGCTACTGTTCACTCAAAGTTCTTAAAGTTGTCAAAATGTTTTTGTAGTTATGTTAGTAGAACATTTTTAACATTATACATCTAACAAAATATTTATTCTTCAGTAGTAAATAATGTTCTTAAATACAAGCAATAACGTTAACACAACGTCTACAAAACTGTTTTAAATGTTTCTATAACTTTAAAAATAACATTTGTAATGTTTTGTTAACTAATGTAAACATTGGGGAAACATTTTGACAACCTAAAATTTGGGATAGGAAGAAGTGTAGTTTAATTGTAATTCTCATTGGTATTAAAACTGTTTGCATGTCAATCACAGATTTATGATTGTCCAGTAGCAGATACAGCACTTGTGTCTGAACTTCCTGTCAGTAAAATGTTGCATGTCATCCATATACAGGAAACAATGCTGAACAAATGCGTATGTGTGTGTGTTTGTATTCACACATGTTCATGTGTGTTAGGAAACAGTCAAGCCTGTTCCTCTACAGAAGGCTTACATACACACCTGACTCTCCTAAAATTGGGGTCTTTTATTGTGACCCCCTCTCCACTCCCCTGGCTACATTTGTGTGTGTGAGTGTGTGTATGCGCGTGTGTGTGTGTGAGGCTCTGAGTCTGGGCAGGCAGTCAGAACACATGTGAGAAAAAGGAGAGACAGAAAACTTAGGGAAAGAGTGCCGTGGTCCCAACAGGACCCAAAGGAAAACTCTAGGCTGGAGACCCAGAATCACAGCTGTGAAGTCAGCTGAGCAACATCTTTGTGAGGGACGTTTTCCTAAACAAACTTCTGTCAAGTATATTAATGTCATAGCAATGGAAGCATGCATCTGATATAACACCATCAGTTTGGCTCCAGTTTCAATAAATATACAGTATAATGTACAGGAGAAAACATAGATTTGTGGAACATTTTGGTTCTTTTGACAGGGTTCCCACATTTTAGCCTTTGAATTTTCAACTTTGGTTTGTGTTGGTGAAATACATTTCTAACAGTATTTGAAAAGACTGCATTCATAAAAAAAGTGCATTTTTATTCTGCAATCATTGAATTGTTCAAGAACATAAACATCTCATATTTTAAACTCATATCTTGTTTCACTTAACAAATACTTTAAGTATTTTACTTTAAGTTTAATTATAATGAACTAAATTAACTGATTTAGCTGTGCGGACTGCTGACAGAAATCACCTATCACAGCACTGTCTTCTCACTCACTTTTGATTAACACCCTTTTATATAGCTGAAGTTAATGGACTGAAGCATGACTAAACTTATATAACAGACCCCCCCATACACACACAGCAGCTGTTCTGAATCAACACACTGCTGGCTGGTGAATTTATTTGCAGGCACTAATATGGGCTCAGCTCATTTTGGGCTTTTAAGGAACTTTATATATGTGAGTTTGTGTCCTGTCTGTATTGGGGTATTGTTTTATAATGCTGGTCTGGGCAGCACTGCATGTCCTGGGTGCAATAAAGCTGTCCCACACAGGAATTTACCTTAAGAGTCTCGTTTATTTATGACAGAATTGCAGACATTTGGATCTGAATGATGTGAACACGCAGACAGATGGACCAATCACAGCAGGTTGGGCTGATAATAAAGCTAATGCTACGTGCATATTTAAAAAAATATCTATTTTTATGATTGTTATTATATTTCCAGAGCTTTGGCACAGACCTGGATTAAGCCAACAGTTTGACACAATGCTGAGACCCTCATGAGCAAAAAAGGAGCATTAGAAGAGAATTCAAGTGTGTGATGATGAAACCAAAGAACTTGTCATATATTTTCTACAACTACAAGTCTACAAGTGTGATAAGGAACTTCGCTAGGAACGTAAGATCCCGCCCTCTCCTCAGAGTGACTTCCAAAGCCACGACGCCTCCTTCAATAGTGCATGGAGTTATCCTAATGCACTGTTTTACAGGCAAGTAGGACATCCTATTGGATCGAGGCAAAAATTGGATGAACATTTTATGGTCTTGTATCTTCCACAATTGCTATCAGCATGTGAAAAGACATTTAACCAGCACAACAAAAAGTGTTCTTGGAAAGTTTCTCAGTCCTGCCTTTAGATTTATTATTTCTCTCTTAGCTTTATCGCTAAATGCTTGAGGATAATGCCAAGTTGTCAAGATACGGTACGTTTTGAGGGAAATATAGCTTAGTGTCTGGTATCTGAGAGTATCACTGCATCACCCATTTGCCATCATTCATCTCCCAACAGGAAGTCCACTCTCTGCCAATACATTCCTGCTAAAGTTCTCTAATTTACTCAACTGGTCTTTACTGACTGAACAGGAAGCCTGCTTCTTATTAAAGTGATCTTTTTATCACCTTTTTACGGCCCAAAACAACCACATGTTTCTGCATCTGAGCATTTGAAAGTACAAGACTTTTCCAAAGAGAAATAAAAACGCACTAGACCTGACCTGCCCTGAAGCCGACTCCTGTAAAGGGGTCTTTAAATTTCCCCCTCCGCTCACTACTGTCAAAATGGTTAAACCCCAACCACAGAATATTAAAAGGTCCATGAATGAGAGAAAACACCAGCCACCTTTAAAAACCTGTTTATCCTCCGTGGTAAATCATGCATACTTTTTTAATTTTGCTTTACTTGTGTCTGGAACACCATCAACAGACACACGAAAACATATAAACAATAAAATGGCCAAACGGCGCTAAATTTCATCACTGTTGGAATGCATATTAAATGTATGTATAGGAGGCCTCTATAACTTCCACAAAAAAGTAGAAATAACAGGAAGGGAGTCAGATGGATGACAGAGAAAAATGGCAGGTAAACAGAGTTTGTCAGATGCTGGACTCAGGATGTCCTGGGCAACAGGGAGTGAAACGTCAGAGAGTGAAAGAGGAAATATGGCACCAATTTCCTTTTCCGCCCAGCAATTTGTCAACACCTAAGGATTAAGTAAAAAAAAACTAAAAAAAAACTAAACTAAAAAGGTAATTCAATTAACTACTTCCTTTTACATTTGTACCTGATGTTTAATACAATTTTTTTACCTCAGTTTTGAGTATTTAATGTGATTTGTTTGTAATTTGTTGTGTTTAAAATAAACAACAGTAATAAAGTCCACAGGTCTCATCCTCTCATTCAACCGAACACCAGGGAGTTTACCAGCAACAAACAAGAGGAAACATCTTGAGAAACTCCAGGTCTGTCATTCAATGTCCATTTCCCTTCAGTATATGTTCANNNNCACACACACACACACACACACACACACACACACACACACACACACACACACACAGAGCTAATTATAAACAATATAACTAATAATAAACCCTAACCCACACTCTAACGCTAGCCCTGACAAAAAACATTCTACATTTTTACAATTTAAAGAACACTTTATTTACTGTATTTTTATAGCATTTTTCAAATTAGGACATTTGCTTAGATTTGGGTGCAAGTTCTCACAGTTCATATAGACAAACCTCTGTGTTTCTGTGAGACTCACATACATTTAAGGAAACAATTTGTCCCAACCTCATATTTTACCACAGTGAATTTTTCCGATTGGATCTCTAGGGTCTAGCACAGCATAAGTTTGCCTTTTCCGTAGAACTGCTGCAGAAGGAAAAAAACGATTCGGGTATTTTCCCTCTGTTGTCTGCCTGATTTAAAACACAACACAATTCAGAAACATTGGAAGGTGATAAAATCGATGTGTGCAATATCAAGGTCAAAGGTTGGAAGTTCAAAATATGAAGGAGCTGATTTTTGCATAACAAAGACTTCCACTTTCATAAAACATACAGACAAAGAGAATAAACAACCTTGCCCTGTTATGAATCACAATAATCACAAATAAAGCAGAGCTTGGAAGAGTGCTACTGAAAGCTGTCAGGACCATTTTTCCAAGTGTGTTCCAGACAAACATGGTCAAAACAACCTTCTCATAGAAAGGAAAAGTCACAAATGTGGTCTGTTTAATAAATCAATTTTCTCCTAGAGAGACATAAAGTTAGGTGGGAGCAAATGAGGCTTTTGTTCAAGCGTGCTTGCTGCTCAGTTCTGACTCCAATAATCTCAGTGTGTCGTCTCTAGAGCTTCAAAAGAGGTCTCAAACTAGGCTCAGTCTATAAGAGCATGTGTTAGTCTATAAGAGCACTATAAGAGCATGTGTTAGAGAAGCTTATGTAAGCATGTAAAATATTACCCATCATCCTCTTCCCATCAACCCATCAACACAACATCATCTCACCACTTGTCTCCATATGTTTTCTCTTCTATTTTTATTAGCCCTGAGCTCTTATAAAGTAATGGTGTGTCAAGTTTTACCATAATGGATTGGAACATTTTTAGGAAAAATATATAAAGTCAAGTGTTTTGAACCCTGAGGTAACAGAAGAACATTCTGCTAACAGAAAGCAATACTGGTTTATTAGTTGCTAATTTTTCAATTAGCTTTTAACCCATTTTACACTAGAAGACAACAGCTGTAAACTCTTGAATCAAGACACACACATTCTTGGCACAGTCCAAAGAATTTAATGAAAAGAACCAGTGCCAACTCCGTATTTCCCGACAGAGAAAGCACATCCAAAACAGCTGTTTCTTTGAAGGTGTCAACGTTCCTTCTGTGGAAATCACTTTGAGTCTCGGTTCTCCAGGAACCACTGGCAGGTACTAGTAGCTTTTCTTGAATCTCTATTTATAAGCCTGGCCTGATTTAAGCACATGGGGAAACAAACAATGAATTGATTTTAGGTGTCTGGAATCATTTAGAACCATGGCCAGGGTTATGTTAGGTACCGCATACACCAAAATGGGTTAAATGTGGATGTGGCCAATCACAGATCTAAGGCTTGGTTTTGTTTCACTTGATGTAACCCTAATAGAACACATGTTATGATCACATTTCACAATGTGCTGGATAGTGTTCAACTACTCAGGACAGAAAGAGACTCTGAGGCGCTAACAGACAAGTGTCTCAGATATTTGTTTTAGGGTGTGTGTTATATACAGTCCCTAAAGTCTGTCTCCATTGTGCTTCACATAACAATTCCCCTCAATGACTCAGAAATACATATTGGAAAAGTTATCCAACTTATTTTGGCACAGTTTCAGACATGTAACAGTAAAGCATAAAAAGCCTGTCCAATTGTTGCACCATTGATATTTATTGACAATGTTAACTGATTGTAACTTGTGAATGGTAACTTAACAATGTGCGTTTTTCATTTCTTGTGAAAAGGACTGCAAAGTGTGTAAATTCAGCATCACTCTACACCTGTTCCACATCACAAATACAGTTATGCGTTTTTGTTTGCTCTGAAGCCAGAACTTAATCTTAATATTGCATGTTTTTTAACATTTCAGTTGCATTTCAATAAGTCAGATAGTTAGCTATGTTATTGTTTGGTATTTGTTGAGATATTTGTATTCCTTGACATTTGTGTTGTGAGTCGTGTAGAGATCTACTGTCGTATTGTAAGTTCTAGTTCACTAGTGCATCAACAACTGTATTATACACATCTAACGTTTATGAATTGTATTGTTAAATATGACAGTAAACTCTATTCATCAAAAGCTGGATTCTCCATCACTTCCTATAGAAACCAGACTTTAAGAAGTAGGTCAGAGCAGAAGGGCAAAGATGCAACAACAAAAAAGCACGCAAATAAAGCGCAATAAAATGCATTCAAACGATGCAGCTTTTTGCTGTATAAAACACGCTTTATCATTTCATTTCATCATCATTTGCGCAACAAAACTTTCTTACCTTACTGGAAAAGTGTCACGAGACTTTATCAAGCGAATATTCCTGAATGCTGCGCTACGAGGACGTGGAGATATCCTTTCAAATGTACCTCCTGGATATATGACGTTACTTGTAAATTCAGTCTGAAAAACACTTGCTTTGAGAGTTAAACTGGTAAACTGATGTATTTTACAGCTCTGTCCGCTGTGTCAGGGAGGCAACAGACTCGAACCCGGGTACGATGGGAGAGGGCACGCGGTACGCCTTCTGCGTTATCCCTCCCACTGCTTATACCTCTTGAGCGGTCGTACGGTTTTAGCGTATGTTTAACTAATACATAAGTATATATATAATCTATATTAGTTATTGATCAGACAAATCAAACTATGGGTAATATAAGACAAAGGTAAATAAATCATTGAATAAATAAAGGATTCATTTACAAACATACAGTTCATACAGATAAATTACTTACATGTTAATGAAAACTCTTTGGCCCTACTTTTACTCATTTGCCCAATTTCTTTCTTTCTTTCTTTCTTTCTTTCTTTCTTTCTTTCTTTCTTTCTTTCTTTCTCTTTCTTTCATTCTTTCTTTCTTTCTTTCTTTCTTTCTTTCTTTCATTCTTTCTTTCTTTCTTTCTTTCTTTCTTTCTTTCTCTTTCTTTCTTTCTTTCTTTCTTTGTCTTTCTTTCTTTCTCTTTCTTTCTTTCTTTCATTCATTCTCTTTCTTTCTTTCTTTCTTTCTTTCTCTTTCTTTCTTTCTTTGTCTTTCTTTCTCTTTCTTTCTTTCTTTCTTTCATTCATTCTCTTTCTTTCTTTCTTTCTTTCTTTATCTCTTTCTATCTATTTTGTTTAAGGCCGATATGGAAAGTTATATCGGTTATGGGAAACAGTTTTACATTTATACACTTAAAACTGGTCTGCAAAATAATGGGGGAGTAAAATGGGATATTGGAACAACAAAGCAGCCGTCTTTCCAAATTACTATCCATAATGTCTGCTTAAAAATAGTATTTAGGCCAAAGGAAGGGTAACAACCATTTAAGCAGTTATACTGAAGGGTTGGTTGGCTGAGAGAATGGCTTCCTGCTGGATTTAATGATAACGTTCAGGGTGTATTTCCCCTTCACACATTATATTAAGAGATAACCCCATAACATGGGAAATCATGAGGAAAACAGAGTTCCTGTTTCACTTAGACACTCAGCATAAGATAGGCTGAGTCAGTTTTGGCATCAACTTATCTGATTTTAAAAGTCCCTGAGTCCTGGTCTATGTTTCTTTGTATAGCATCTTATTCTGAGAAAGTCCCACATCAAATCGAGTCAAATTCGTCATTGCTTTTTTAGCTAGTGTTGTCCTGGGGCACACAAATGTGGAGTATGGGACAGGGAAAGATAACATTTGTTTTTGTCAAAGAAAAAAGTCCCTGTGTGTCTCTCAGCTTGAAGATACCTGGATGTCACATAACCAGAAACCCACTCAGACTCTGTTTTAGGCATATATAATATTGCCCCCTAGTGCTAAAATTTATCATCGCATTCCTTTGTTTGTTAAATTTACAGTGTGTTTAATTATATATTGACAAATTTCACATTTCCAAAACAAATACACATATCATAACATGCTAGGATATTAAACCATGGTATGGACACATCAAAGTTAATGTACTATCATTTTGCACGTCTCAAACGCGTTCTCTCAGTACAGCCGCGCTTTTTGGACCAGACGGCTATCCGTACCGCTACCCGCTAGCGAGTGATTTTGCAGCGGTGTAACTTCATCATCGGTTCAGGTTCAACCCCGTACGTTTGTTTGAGCTCATCGTCGCTGCAAAAACATGTATTTAGCGGGGATCATCGTCTGTCTCGTGTTAAGCATCGTGTGCTCGGAGGGCAGCGATGTTCTGGAGCTCGGAGACTCGGACTTCGATCAGAACGCAGCCGTTCACGACACTATGCTGGTTGAGTTCTTCGCACCTTGGTTCGTCCCAGATGTGACCGATGTGTTATTAAATATAAATGATTATAAACAGTGTCCTTTTCACATCAGTTTTTCAATTTGGTTAACAATGTATACAGCTAGCTTCCTTGTAAAATCCATTGAATCTTACGATGAATTTTGTGAATGTGGACTGTATTGCATGGTTCACGTTTAAATATACAATCACTCTTGGCTTTTCGTATGTTGAATATAAGTTATCGCATGTCAAGCCATAGTTATATGTTACGATTGCTTGTTTTGCCGACATCTTCGTTGCATGCATAAATATGCATGTCTATAAATTGGTGTGTGATGTTAAACGTGAAACTGTGAACCCGTTAGTATTTTGCTCTGTAAGATCCAATATTTGCTTATGCTATGCTTTTATTCTATTGACTTAAACCAAAACAACCTATCTGTATCTGAAGGCTGTATTTATGCTGTAATGTATCATTTACATCTGCATGCATGACATTACAGGTGTGGTCATTGCCAGAGGCTTGCGCCAGAATACGAGACTGCTGCCACAAAACTGAAAGGGAAAGTGCCTCTAGCAAAGGTGAGATGTACCTAGATGTCAGTATTGCAGGATCAGCAGTCATTTTAATGCTTCATGTGAGAGGGAGCCACTGTGTGTAGTTTTAGTCTGTTATTGATTCTTAGTTGTTCACGTCCACAAATCTTCTTACTTTATGACAAAAAAGACTGAATATGGCTCTACTGTGTTTCACCAGGTTGATTGCACAGTTAACTCTGAGACCTGTGAGCGTTTTGGTGTGAATGGATACCCCACACTTAAAATCTTCCGCAACGGGGAGGAAACTGGATCCTATGATGGCCCCAGAACAGCAGGTAGATTCTTTCATTTATAGACATTAGATGGATCTATATAGTCATTGTTTGCCTGTAGTGACTCTTTTGTTTTGGTCTAAAACAGATGGGATTGTAAGTCACATGAAGAAACATGCAGGGCCGAGTTCTGTGGCTCTGCTCAGTGAGACAGATTTGAATGCTTTTGTTGACAACTTTGAGGCCAGTGTGGTGGGTGAGTTAAGTTTGAAAGACCTGCCAAAGCATCATTGCAATAAACGCCTTTGCAGCATGATATTATAAACAAACAATACACAACAGAATAAATCCTATACAACTTTAGTGGCCAAGTTCACTTCTCCTTTTCCCACATATCAGGTTTTTTCTCTGGAGATGCCAGCGCACAACTTAAAGAATTTTTGACGATTTCTAGTGCCTTGAGGGACAGCTACCGATTTGCTCATTCCACTGATCTGGGAACAGGCCTGAAATATGGGGTGGATGGAGAGTATGTATGACATTGAACCTAAAGACAGTATTCCATGTTTAAGCATGTCTTTGATGCATTGTTTTGGTTCTTGCTGTCATTTCCTCTTCTCTGTTTCATTCAGGTGTGTTCTGCTTTTTCGTCCTCTGCGTCTGAACAGCAAATTTGAGGACAATGTTGTAAAATACACAGAATCTGTTTTGCTATCCTCACTGCGTACATTTATCAAAGACAATGTGTAGGTTTGCAAAAAGTGTCTGTTTGTTTTGTGGTTAATTATTAGTGCTGTTGCAACTCCATGTACCAGCAGAATTATACTTTACTGTTCTTTATTTGTCCATATCTTCCCATATGTTGATGTTGTGGTTTTCCTCTGGATCTGCTTGTAGATTTGGTCTCTGTCCACATCTAACCACTGAGAACCGGGACACTCTGAGGCAAAGTGACCTGCTTACAGCGTATTACAATGTGGATTATCTGCGGAATCCTAAAGGCACAAATTATTGGAGGAACAGGTGAGGAACCACTCAGTGGAACATCAGATTAATACAGAGCAGCAGTGAAGTTCAGAGCTTCCTTCCTTCTTTCTCAGAGTGATGAAGGTGGCCACACAATTCCAGGGTCAAGGTCTGACATTTGCGGTGGCGGATCGACAGGAGTTCCAGGATGAGCTTGAGGAGGAATTTGGGTTGGGCCTGTCAGAGGAAGGAGATGTTCCTCGCGTCACCATCCGGACCCGAACAGGACACAAGTACATAATGCAGGAAGAATTCACGTGAGTCTCACAGCATAGCCAGGTCTAAATATCTTCAGAGCCTCTGGCAGTGTTTGATAAGCTCTTCTGTGTCTTTTGTTTTTTAGGAGAGATGGGAAGTCCTTGGAGAGGTTCTTGGAGGATTACTTTGCTAACAGATTGAAAAGACATGTTAAGACTGAGGCTGTTCCTGAGTCCAATGATGGACCTGTCAAGGTACATCAAAACCTGTGTATTTAAATGGACATAACTTTCATATGACACCTGTCATATTTGCATGAACATTTAAATGTTTGTAGACTTTTTTTTGACACAAATTGACACTACAGTTTACAAATTACAGTTTGAAATTGATAGGTTGAATTGTCACCTTTTTATGTGCTATGAGTACATTTAAAACAATTTCACAACTCTCATTTAATTTACAACAGGTTGTGGTCGCCAACACGTTTGATGAGATTGTAAACAATCCAAAGAAGGATGTCTTGATTGAATTTTATGCCCCTTGGTGCGGCCATTGCAAGAACCTGGAACCCAAATACAAGGAGCTTGGAGAAAAGGTTTGACAGATAGATCTGTTGTTTATATCAGTAAACAACAAGAAGTAGCTAATTTTCATGCATTTACTAGTGCATATAAAAAGCAATTAATACAATGAAAGTATTGATATTATAAGTGTAAAAGCAGTACATTTCATCAGTTTGCTTGCAAGCATTTGTAAAGACATTGATTTTAAGTAATACCACTGTGGTGGGACTCATGCTTAGCTATTTATTTGGTTACAGCTGTCTGGGGACCCTAACATTGTTATTGCCAAAATGGACGCCACTGCCAATGATGTGCCTCCAAATTATGATGTCCAAGGGTAACAATCCATCTGTCTTCTGCTCTAAATTTAATTCCTCTGTAAATCCCGTTGACTCATTGCCTGTTTTATCTGAACTGCAGATTTCCAACTATATACTTTGTACCCTCTGGACAAAAAGACCAACCACAGCGATATGAGGTGAAGCTGACAAACAGATTGATAAAAGAATTGTTATATACATTATATAGTTACTTATGCATGTTTTTCTGCAGGGTGGGCGTGAGGTTAGTGACTTCATAAGCTACTTGAAGGAAGAAGCCACAAATCCCCTCATACTAGACGATTCAAGGGACGAACTGTAAAGAAACAAAGATGCTAAATTGAACCCATTAAATGGAGACGCGCACTGAAGCGATTAACGAAAAGCAGCTATTTGGTATGAAATTGAATGGGATCATCAATGCATATTAGCCTCAATGCTAAAGCAGGTATTCACTTGTAAAATACACGTGACTGTAGACTGAAACTGGACACATGCTAAGGAAAGTTGTTTATGCTAAAGTCCTTTAGTTATTTCACAATCTTCTGCCTTTTGCAAATTGCCACAATTTTCTTTCATTTTTAGTTATTTGCAAATGTTGCATATGTGAAAATATGCAAGTTTTGTATCTTTTGTATAGAGCTTATTCAAAAATAGGCTGGTTGTGTTTGTTATATATTTCATACATGTCATTGTAGCGTCCTGACAAGTTCTATATTGTATATCACCGCTGATTATAAACACCAACAAACATTGATACGTTTTTTATATTTATTTTGGTAATGGAGAAATGTTACACAAAATGTTTGTATAGTGTTTCCTTCCACTGTAAACCAATGAGAATACAGGTCAAAAAGATTAAACTGTTTATGTGCATGATTTATAGATATGAGAATTGTGTTGGTAAGAAAAAGTGTTTCTGTTTAAATTAGGAATAATTTTACCATGTGACACATCTTTGTATTTAGTTTACAATGTTTTTGAACTTCACGTTGTACAATATGCAAAATCTGTTCACTTTCCATTTAGTTTTCACCTTTAAACTTTTTCAAAACTGTTGGCTTTTAAAAACTGTGTAGTCTGTAAAAATAATAAAAAAAAATGTTAAGATAACATTACTAGCTCATCGTGAATCAAACATCTGGAAGAATCTTGGTTTTTCATTCACGCATGTATTTTTATAAAATGTACATTTTGCTTAATATGTATTGTTATTTAGAGTTTATATATTATTATATCTTACTTAAAACAATATTTATAAGATCCAATCCGAAGACGGACTTTAACACGCAATGCCTCTCGTTGCTCTAATAAGGCTTCTTTCGAGAAGACTGTAGACCCGCCTATATAGTGAGCAAACTGTTTTCTGATTGGTGGAATTGGGTGTATGTCAAATTTTTCCCGTTTGTTCATTGGTCCGCTGTGCGACCAAGCGCCCGGTTACGCCTGTTGCATCCTCTCTTACCGTTGTGCGCGTTGTCTGGGACCGGTGGCTAAACCACGCCGCGAAGATGATGGGCCGACCGGTTCTCGTGCTTAGTGAGTGCTGGTTTCATTATCATTATCATGAATTCACAGCCGAAACTTTAAAATGGCCCGCTGGTGAATTCGGCAACTGTTAAAATGAAGGATTTATTAAAGCGGCAATATTTTACATGCTAAGCTAACTGGCGTGGCGCAAGGGCCTCGTGTGTTTCTGACAAGCTCATATGTCAGTGTTGAGATTAGCCATTGTGTTAGCCTCCTAGCTAATGTTGCTGAAATAACTTGCGAAATTAAATACAGTAAGTTATAACTCAATCCTGCTTGACTCCCCATCATCTAAGGCGTAGTAACACTATGAATAAACTAGCAGCCGACCAAGGCAGCCCCCGGTTCAAATAATGAAATATAAAAACAACATCAGTGATGATATTTCTAACCTTTGCATATGTCTAAACATTAGATACAGCCCATCTTAAAGCGTTATGTGCTCAGTCACGATAAACTGAGTTGATCTGAACACTGGTTGCGTTTCTGCGCAGGTCAGAACATCAAGAGAGAGTCTGGACGAAAGGTTCAGATAGGAAACATCACTGCGGCTAAGGTGGGTCCGTTACTTGTTGTTGCTGACAGGCGTGTCAGATAAAACAAAACCACTAACCTGGTTCTGCCTGTTTTTATTTCCAGACCATAGCAGACATCATCAGAACATGCCTGGGACCAAGAGCTATGATGAAGGTATTTTTCTGATCCTTAACCTGCAATAGGTTTAGGTGTTATTGTCAGGTTATTTATTTGTATGTATACATCAATTTATTGTTGTATTGGCTGTAATACTGCATCCAAAGGGATTGGAATAAAGCTTAAGATCTAGTTGTTGGTTCTAGACTAGATTAGTTTGTAGTTCTAGACTAGTTGAAATTAGCATATGCAGTTGTTTGAGCCCTGATAAACTGTTTAGCCATGGGAGAAATTGTTCTAAAATGGTTTGTTCTCCGCACAGATGCTACTGGATCCTATGGGTGGTATCGTCATGACCAACGATGGCAATGCCATTCTGAGAGAGGTGATCTAGAACCCCACATTATAAGTTCTTGATTGTTAAAAAGGCTTTAATTTGTGTTTTAATGATTTACATCTTATATGGTCTCTGTTAAATTTAGATCCAGGTCCAACATCCTGCTGCAAAGTCAATGATTGAAATCAGTCGTACCCAGGATGAGGAGGTTGGAGATGGGACCACCTCTGTAATTATTCTAGGTGGGTTTTTACTGTGTCTGTACAAATTCTATGTAACCATATAAAGTATACAGAATTGATTTTAATTGTTTAATGATGTGCCTTTAAATTAGTAACAGTATTTAATTATGTCAACTAAACAAAGCGTAAACGAAAGACTGACTTTGGAATTTAGGAATAATAATAAGCATCTTTTAAATGAAAATTGTAATGCATCTTAAAGTTTGTATATATCTTTATTTTTTACATTGAGCCTTTTGCAATGCATTCTGGGATTTGTCCCTTTTGTGAGCCAATAAGGAATCTTTAAAGCCAGCATAATAATGTTTCCCTTTTGCAATCATAATGCTTGCCTTCATATTGGGGCACTTCTATGAGGCCTTAATTCTCCCTATGTAGGCAGCTCACTAGGTTTTGAAACAGAGCATGTGTCTGTAGGACAAAGCTTAAAAGAGAACACAGTGTAACTTCCCCTGCTTAACTATAGTTAGATACTTGGTGTTGAATGGCTTATTATGTGTGACTGTATACAGCGGGTGAGATGCTGTCAGTAGCTGAGCAGTTTCTGGAACAACAGATGCATCCCACAGTGGTGATCAGTGCATACAGACAAGCTCTGGACGACATGCTGAACATACTTAAAGACATCAGGTAATCCATCTAGTCTCCACTGAGGTCCATAGACCTGCAGAGTTCCAATGCTTTAGTTCCAATGCTAGGGTTACCACATTAACACAACCACACAAACTGTTACCATGTTCTTTTTCCCTGTAGCACTCCAGTAGATGTTAGTAATCGAGATATGATGCTGAAGATCATAAACTCGGCCATCAACACCAAAGCCCTCAGCCGCTGGTCCACCCTAGCCTGTAACATCGCCCTGGATGCAGTTCGTACCGTGGAGCTGGAGGAGAACGGACGCAAGGAGATCGACATTAAGAAGTACGCCAAAGTCGAAAAGGTAGGAGACTGCTGTACACGGTATAGACTTTGACTGGCCCACTGTTTTTAGCGTCCAGTAGTGATTGTTTTATTTTTAAGGTTTAAAAGTGGTCTCAACATGACCTGTTTTGTTTAATTTAAATGCGCTTTGTTCCTTTTCTTTACACTCCATTTAGTTTGTTAAGAATTTTGCTTAACGCTAATGCCTATGAAAATATCTACCAGGTTTATTTTGGCTGAATACTGTTCAGAATTTGTATTTTTGAACATCCTTTATTTTGTTGATGCACATGTTTAATAATCTGTAAATGATGGTTGAGTTATGAAACGTTTGTGTGTAGGTGCCTGGTGGCATCATCGAGGACTCTTGTGTGCTGAAAGGCGTGATGGTAAATAAGGACGTAACTCATCCCCGCATGCGAAGACTCATCAAGAACCCTAGAATTGTTCTGCTGGACTGCTCACTGGAGTACAAGAAGGGTGAGAGTCAGGTGAGTGGTGGCCTGGAAACTTTGTGAGTGGCACTTACCCAAATCATTTAACACTGTGACCCTTGACCTCTCAGACGGATATCGAGATCACTCGCGAGGAAGACTTTGCCCGCATCCTGCAGATGGAGGAAGAGTACATTCAACAGATCTGTGAGGACATCATCCGTCTCAAACCTGACCTGGTCTTCACCGAGAAGGGCATCTCAGGTACAGATGAGCTCAGGTTTTTCGTCATGTTTATGGGAATGATGGTGTGAGATCGGAACTGAAGTCTCATTCATGGTTTGTCTTTTCTACAGATCTGGCTCAGCACTATCTCATGAAAGCCAACATCACTGCAATCCGTCGTGTCAGAAAGACAGACAACAACCGCATTGCAAGGTACTGACACATTTGTAATTGTGTTTTTGTTGTATTGGACTTCTGAACTCACAGACTTCAGACTGTGTTCTAGACTTCATTCTGTCCTTTCTGCGTGTCTCAGGGCATGTGGCGCTCGCATTGCCAGCAGGACGGATGAGCTGCGTGAGGAGGATGTGGGAACAGGAGCCGGCCTCTTCGAAGTGAAGAAGATTGGTGATGAGTATTTTACCTTTGTCACTGAGTGCAAAGACCCCAAAGCCTGTACCATCCTGTTAAGAGGAGCCAGCAAGGAGATCTTGGCGGTGAGAGATGAAGAGACTAATGATTTTTGTAGTGTTAGAGGACATTTTACAAGCTTTCTAAAGTCTCCCAAAGATTTCAATAGTCAGTGTGGCTTTCAGAAAGACCTGCTTTGACATTTTAACACATGTTAATGAGTTTGATCATCTCAACCGGAGTTTTCTGTCGCTCAGGTTAGAAGATCAGGTTAATGAACTTCATAGATGTTCGATAGATGACCTTTCTTTGCTCTCTCAGGAAGTGGAACGGAACCTTCAGGATGCCATGCAGGTGTGTCGTAACGTCCTGTTGGACCCTTACCTGCTGCCAGGGGGTGGGGCGGTGGAGATGGCGGTGTCTCACCAGCTGATGGAGCGCTCGCGGGCGCTGACTGGCGTGGAGCAGTGGCCGTACCGGGCTGTGGCTCAGGCGCTGGAGGTGATCCCACGGACTCTCATCCAGAACTGTGGAGCCTCAGCAATACGTGTGCTTACATCCCTCAGGGTAAATCATTTGTTTGTCTCATTATAAGACGGTCTTTAAGCTTTTAGTTTTGCAGCTAATAGTTTACGTTTTGCACTGGTCTCTGCACTAAGTGTTGCTAAATGTCTTTCAACTCAACCCATTTTCAGGCCAAGCACACCCAGGAGGGCAGCACCTCATGGGGGGTCAATGGAGAGACAGGAACCCTGGTTGATATGGAGCAACTGGGGATTTGGGAACCTCTGGCAGTTAAAGCCCAAACATACAAGACAGCAGTGGAAGTAAGAGACTTTCATATATATGTGTGTGTGTGTGTTGGCCATAATAAGGAGGTTTTGTTTTATCCCTATATTTACCAATATTTAGGTGCTTTCAAATTATTATATATGATTGTTACATACATTGAGGGACCAAAAACTCTTTTTTTCAGTAACAAGGTTACGAATTCTGACTGTTTATAAATAAACTAATAGTTTATAATTTTTGTATTTCTCCTTTAGACGGCCATCCTGTTACTCCGCATTGATGACATCGTTTCTGGTCATAAAAAGAAAGGAGAGAACCAGACAGGCGGAGCACCGATGGAGGAGTAGAGGAATGAAAAACGGGGGAAGAAGAGTACAGAAAAGACATGATCACCAGCTCTGCTGGCAAATTTAAAATTGATTGAAGCAAATGAAGACCCTGTACACAAGCATTTATGTGCATAAAACGCGGTTCTCCAATAGAACGTGTTCTGAAAGATATTTGCACTGTTGCTTTGTGTTGTATCATTGGGCCAGAGGCTCTTCTGTTCTCAGTTTATTTCCCTGGCAAATGAAAGAACGGATTAGAATTGTTTGTGCTTGTGTATCTGTATCTGTGCTTCACATTGTTACTTTGTATTATTTTCAACCATAAATTTCAAACCTAATCACGTTGTGGTGAATTTTTTGGCTTGGTGCTGAGAAACCCAAATTGAATATAAAAGAATGGGCTGAGGTACGCCTCGTTTTTTGTTAGTCTTG
Organism: Yasuhikotakia modesta; assembly: GCA_036877545.1. Classification (NCBI taxonomy): domain Eukaryota; kingdom Metazoa; phylum Chordata; class Actinopteri; order Cypriniformes; family Botiidae; genus Yasuhikotakia; species Yasuhikotakia modesta. Next base: position 20,051 of record JBAJNP010003930.1, read on the forward strand.
GCCTTTATCTAACAAGTTAAAATCTGTATATTAAGAACACAACACAATTTGAATAATGTATGAAAAAGAGTTAATTTTAATACATATGAACATATGTTAATGCAACAATAAAATCAAGTGCACTTTTGACAACATTCAGACACACACAAACACACATTTACATTATATACAAGAACATCAACAATTAAACTAGCAATGCATTAAAACTCTGACTTAACACTTCACTATAAAAAGTATACACTATAAAAAGTATACATTATAACTGGACTGGAGTTTTTTGAGAATACCCGGATCTGGATTTTTAAAAAAAACGTGTACTGAATTTTTTTAAAAAGAAAACCTGGACTTTTTTTTTAAGTGGATTAAATTTATTATATGGACAAATTATTATTAAAATATCCATCATTCAATGTCGTGTCTTTAACAGACGTTTCACCGTCACCTCTGGGCACGTTCTCCTGTCTCTGGGTCCACTCCAGTGTCCAGATCTGATAGAAAAGTGTAGCTAAATTGTTTAGTTGCTCTGACCCCGTTTATCATGCATCTGACAAAGAATTCACAGTTATATTGCAAAAGTATCTTTACTGATAAATTAGTGATAGATTTAAAAGTACAGATAACATACATACACATTATCACCATCACAGTTTTCGGAGCTCTTACCCATGCTGGTATTACTGGAAGACATGTTAAACTGTGGCTGGTTGATGAGGCTGAAATTCGAAGTCTCTGACACCCTGTAACTTGGTCCAGCTGTTGATGGAACTGGATCTGTGTCCATGACTGTTTACATATAAATAACAGCAGCACATTTGAATCACAGCAGTTTTAAAACACAGATATATTACTTGTAAAACCTGAATCTGAAAAAAACAATTTTTGAAAAAAATGCAAATGATTTATATTGGTTACGAGCATAATATTAACATGACTGAGAAATGTAAAAAAATCTATAAAATATGTATGCATTGATTTAATTGTAAATTGCTTTGGATAAATGCCAGAATAAATGTAGATGCTTGGCTTTGGTTATAATGCATCATATGGTTCACGTGTGGCTAACATTTTACTGGCCAAAATGCGTCGCAAATTAACTATTAATATTAATCATTTAAAGGATTAATGGAACCACACACATATATATATATATATATATATATGGTAAAAACTTGTTCCAATATATGTCAATACATCGACCTGAGACTTGGTCCTGCAGGTGGGAAACAGAGTTAAGGCTGGCTGTGGTGTTAATGGGGTTGTTTGACCCGGATGGTCCTGCCACCGTCTGGGTTTGAGTTGTTGCCCATTGGCCTCCAACCTGCACGACCGAGTTCCTCGAGTCTGGAAAAAACAATAGCAGCGTAGATTACGTAACTTCCGACAAGCAAACAACGTAAATAACAGGATCAAACTACAAGCAATACAACACAAACGTAACATGCATTTCAACAAAGCAAACATACTAACTCGTCTTACACATGCACGAGCGTTTGTGAGTTTTAATTCATTGCTTTTATCGTAAACGTCTATTAAACGAAGCACGTTTCTCACCAATGCATTGGTTCCTCTTCAGTTTTGTAAAGGGGCAGTTTTCTCTCATACGAAACAAACAAGCGCTGTGTTTCCTTCTGCCCTGAGATGTCATTGTGATCCACATACAGCTGAACAGCTCAGATTTGTCTGCTGTCACACAACAGCAGGTAACAGGAAATAGTTTTTGCCCTCCGACAATAATTATGAATGAAACCTGCTCGACAGGTTAATGTTTGCAAACCACCGTGATTTGCGTTACTAACGTATAAACTTTAACCATCATTAAAAAAACATTTGTATACATTTACCATAAACATAGATGTAAAAAATATTTTACGACATCCTGTCAAAATCCTGTATTTTTTTTCTAATGTAGCTCAAATAGTAGTTTAAGTGTAAACTGTAATACACTCAAGTACACAACACATTTTGAAACGATGCATTTTAACTGGAAGCTTCTACAAATTGCTAAAGCTACAATATTGATTCACAAATGTTAAAAATTTATTTCTACACTTTGCACATTGTAAACAGTACATAACCTTTACCTTACAAAAGTACACGCTCAGCAAACAGATCACAATACTTCCAAAGGCTTAAGCAAGCAAACAGTGTATAGATCGTACCCATACAAAAACACACACTGGTGAAATAATATCCTAATATCTAATTATTGACATTCTCAATACACCTTACAGCAGTTGAAAAGTTGAAATCAGTTCATCTGGAGCGTTTTTGAGTCATTACAAAGATTATATCGCATGTTCTGTATTCATTTCTGGCTCCACAAGGGTACATCTGATGCACTCCAACCTAATTTGCTGCAGCATCTAAACTTTTTACTTCTATTTATACGTTTGTTCTGAAAAGGAGTCTGGCACTCCCTCGCTCATTATTCCAGCCATCTCTCTATTCTTCTCCTCTTCCTGGCAGTCTGTCTAGTGTTCTGGCACTATTAATGCACCTGGTCATTATAAAGAACTCAAAAATAGGAACACGGGGAGGCAAACAAAACAAAATCACAGTTAAACATTTCCAAACAGAAATGGTCTGTAGTCCTAAACGGCCTCCAAGATAAACAATATAAATGTTTATAACTGGCAGCAGCCGAGGAATGCCTGTCGGGTCTAGCCCCAGAACCTTTGTCTGACTGGTGGAACCGGGGGTTCCGGGGTATCCGGCGCAAACATGGAACCTGCAGAATCTGAGAGGAAGATGAAGTAGAGATTGGCCACCAGCATAACCACTATGGGAAGAAAGCAGAACCCAAATCCAACACCTCTCACGCTGCTATCGCATGCGGCTGCGATCCAGTACAGCAGCCTGTAATGCACACAAACATGCAACATTTAAATGCACAATGACACAAATACAAGGTGCTGAAATACACCTACACACAGGGAGGGGTCTTTGCAAATGTCCAAATATAGTTTCACTCATCAAGTGTTACCATAGTAAAAAAACAACTTTTTTGGCAAACTGATTAATATGTTTACATTTAATTTTTAAAGCAAGTATTATGTTTAAAATACAGTTACTGTAGTGAATTTAATGGTGAATTTGTTCTAAGGTTACTGTAGTAAAACCACGGCTAGTTCAGGCAAAAGACCCAAGATTATTCTTAGTCAAGGTAAACTAAGAATCCTATTATTGTTATTTTTAGTTTTGTAGGTTCAGGAAGGATTTTGTACCTGCCAAAAGCAAAGACGATGGTGAGAAGAGGAACAAGTTTCAGCAGATCCTGATTCAGGTAAGCAGCCATGACAGAAAGCTGAAGAAAGTAAAGAAGAAAGAGAGAGGTGGAATCCTCTACATAACGCCGGTGAACGGCAACCTCCTTAATTTCCCTCTCGCCCTCAAACCGCGGCTTCAGTGAGCGATACCACAGACGAGCCATGCCCAGCACCAGCACACCTAAAAGTGTTCAGAACAACAGTGTCAAAATGATCAATGTTGGGTTATTATAAATGAGTTTATGAGTTGGGGTCTAAACGGACATAAAGGAACAGCTATAAGCTATAAGTATATATGTTTTTGCAAAGAAAGGCCACCTGCTTACCAAGCACAATAGGTATGACTGCAAAAACAGAGCAGCGCAATGTGTAGACCAGCCTCAGGGGGGCACTGTCAAGCGGAGGGGCATCAAATGGCAGGAAGACGTACCCACCCCACACCATCAAGGGGAAGATCAAAGCAGAGGTGAACATGGACGCGCACAGTTTAAGGGCTTCACGACCAGAGTCACTGTAGATACCTGGAAGACAAGGAAAGATCAGTTCAGTGGTGTAGCATTTATAATGGAGAAATTCTCTCTAATGCAAATTCATTTTACTTTAAGACAAGCAGCTGATAAGCAAGAATATTACATGTGATCTGAATAATCAGATGACTGTATATTATAAAGACTGAAGTTTACAGTCACATTTCTCACATTCACAGCAACGTTTATGATTTCCAATGGCTACATCCTGACACAGCATCTAGATGTGTTTGTAAAACCATGATTAATGCCACTTTATATCATATGATGTTTTCATTGGGTTTGTGAGATTTGACATAAATGTTAATAAATAAAAATAAAAAAGATGGTTTAAGGTCTACTTACAGCAGTATGATTTGCTCTCAGTTTCCCAGTAACTGTAGTCGTGATAATTTTCCAGAGGCGTTCTGTGTGTACTGTGCATTCCCAGGAAGGGATTTCTCACTTCTTCATCTCTACAGTTTTCCACTCTTTCCATTAGATATTCCTGCTGGCTGGTGGAGCGTAGAATAGTGATGGTGGGGCTAAACACTCCAGCTGCTTTCTCTGGCATAATATTCGACTCCTCCACCTCGATCTCTGAGAAGGAGGCGCTTTTTGCCCCATTTCCAAGCTTCATCCCTGAATCCCTCTTTTTTGGTCTCTCCATCCACTCCTCAGCTTCCTTGCGCTTCTCTTTCGTCCCAAACTCCCTTTCACTTTCCGTCTGGCTCACGCCACCGGGAAGCGAGACCGAGTCGGATCTTACACTCGTGGTCTCCTCGTCCTGGCCTGCTGGAGTCTGTGGTTCAGGTTTCTTCTCAGACCAGGGCAGGGTTGTAGGTTCCATATCTGCAGATGTTATCGGTTCCTCCTCAGAATCCGCAGTGCTGCTTATGGCCTTTGTTACATCTTCAGTATCTGCTACCCATTCAGGGGTTTGGAGCACTGCAGCTTTTTCAGGAGGATCCTTGTCCATCTTCTCAGGACCTGAAGACAGAAATGATAAAAATGGGTAATGTGGAGAAAATGTGAACAGCCTGCAGGAAGCCACAAGTGTAAGATATATAAATAACATTGTAAGACAACTACATGGTGTGGAAGATATTTTGCCAAACCAAACATTTGGTATATTTGAATAAGCTTCATGTGTCTTATTAAATACACCAGAGCAAGACATTACTCAATGTTGGCTTGCCTTCACACACAGAAACATTTTGTTTATAAAGGTTTATTCTGTACATGAATTTAACTGGTCTGATGCTGAACACAACAAATCCCAGTTTTCGTATATCTAATGCAGTGGATATACAGTCACGTGTCTGATTTATCCAAAGCGATTTGAGGAAGAGCCCAAAACGTGGCATTCAGTTACTATATTAGTGACTATAAAGGTAATGTTTCTGCCAAAATAATGTTACTTCATATAAATATAGCAAATATAACAAAGGACCCATAAGCGCAGAATTGAATTCAGGAAGCAAACCACGAAACATTGTCACATAAACAAACAAAAAAGAGCGAAACCAGTTTTTAAACAAACAACAACGCGTCTGGATTACAGGGCATTTCACACTTTAACGCTATATTTTAAGTAGTAAATAGTTTATATTGTTCTTACCCTGATTTCAGCGCAGAATATTGTATTTTCTGTACTTTTAGTATATAAACGAAACTTCCCGACTGGAAGTTCAGGTACGACCAGGTAAACTTCATTTAGAAGCAGAGACTCTTAAAGGGGAAGTCGGTGAATGTTGCCAAAACGTGTTGCCAAAGTTGTGTTGATGTTATTGCAATACAAACAAGATCCAGTGATAATGCAATTGCTGTTTTGTAGCTTTTGTGAAATTTACAATAAAAATAAATTCACTGGGAAATATTCACTGGAGAAAATTAGAGTTTCCACATTAAATTTCAGGCTTCATGCTTTACCGGTTTAAATCTGCAGGTAGAAACCCTTTTAAATGCCATGATCTTATTAACATGTCCTAGCTTTGTATAATATATTTGCTCTTCATCTTCAAATGTCACGGCAATATTATGATAAACCCAGAAGGTAAGTCACATATGTCAAGAAAATAAATATGAGTGTAAATATATTTTTTTCAGTTCTGCAGCATAGCAGGGGAACATTATGTCAAAGAAACCTCTAAATTAAAAGAAGTGGCCTTACCCTTGCTAACATTACGTCTCATTACCTTTCCATGCTGTTCTGAGCTCAAGGGCCCATCTGGGCTGCGGTACTGTAAATGTTCTGGTGCCCAAAGCACATCTGTATACGGTGGCGTAAGAAGATGGAAACAGATGACTTTGTGATGTTTCCTGCCGCACACTCCCTGCTGTGAAAGCATCTACCGGCGTGTGCCTGCTGTTAGCATGATGCTAATAAAGGGGTTAAAGCTGTTTTCATGCTGTTCTGGAGAGAGAGTCTGATGTCTTTCCCAACAGGAGATGTTTTTGGACCGGGAAAAGTCAGAATTATGGGATGAGTGTTTCTCGCTATCTGATAGGCCTTTGAATCAGATCTAAATTATGTTATTATTTGATGAAAAATGGAATAGAATCAATATATATCTCTGTTTATATGTAGAGTGTCACATCTACCTAGCCAAATTCCTTGTATATGTAAGTATACTTGGCCTATAAACCTGATTCTGTAGTTGTGTTAACTTTAAACACACACAAAACATTTATAATAATGCAATATTAACATTTGTAATACATTTTTATTAGGACACACAAACCTAATACAGGGTCAGGTGTAAACACATCTTTTTATTTGGAAACAAATATAAAAGCACATTAAAATGCAAAAGCCACTTGGAAACTACATGGCACATTTTCTCATTGAATAAAGTCACCGGCATCTCTGTGTTTAAAGGCTCAAATATACAAGACAAGCCACTCAGCTAAGACACAATGTGCATCGAGAGAACAGGTGTCCCGGTTAAATGACGACCCCCAGACAAACCCCACTGCATTATCACAGCAGTACTGACTGTAAAGCAATAACTGACTGTTTAGCAATAAATTGCATCTAAATGGCAATATCGACCTCCTCTGCACACTAGACATATATTGCACCTGTTTATTTCAGCTTTGTTTCTATTAAACATGTAAGTTGTAAGCAAATCACAGGTAAACCAGACTGAGAAAAACAACGTTGGCAAATACTGCAGAACATCAACTCACCCATTACGAACACAGTAGAGAGGCGGGGAGACAGAGACCTTGTCAAATCTAACATTCAGGTTGCCCACAGAGGCTGGTAGGTCAGTACATAGATTGACATTTAGCAAGACCAGTTTATCTTGCCGTTTTGTAAACACACGGATTTGTAAGGCGTAAAGATAGAGTCTCCGTCCGAAGAGCTCAAGGGAGTTTAAACCAACACTGTGCTTTTCATGATAAGAGTGAAATGATTCAATCATAAATGGATTAACCTCATTTTTCAGTGTTTTGATTCATGAACATTGACTAACGTTCTCTAAAGTTCTCTCAAAGTTATCAAAAAACATTCTTGCTGTAATGTTAGTAAAACCTTTTTGAAACGTTACATATGTATCAAAAATGCTATTCTTAAGTTAGTTGGTGGAGTGTTTTGAAAATGTTACAGAATTGACAAAATGTTTGAATAATGTTACAAAAATAACATTTTAGGCTGTTAGGCTTTTTGTTACTTAACAGGAACGTTAGGGAAATGTTCTTACAACCTAAAATTGTTAACTGGAAAATAATTAACTATAGGCAATAATAATAATAATAATAATAATAATAATAATAATAAAGCTATGTGGCTGGTTTGAAACAGAAATGAATCATCGCTAGGATTTTTCAGCTAGGCTGAAACTGACATCAGTGGAGATAACTGCGTGTTTATAACATGTCACTGAAATACCCTGTAACAATAATGCTGAAGATGATGCAGCTTTGAAGACCACCGATTACAAACAAACCACAGAACAACAACACTTGAGGGGTCCAGACAGCTCTGAGTTGGTGTAGTTAAGGTGGAGGTGTGTGTGAGGTAACCTTCGCGTCTCCCAGCTACAGGCCAGCAGCTCAGACAATGCGGTAGTCGAACGTGTCTTTTTCCATATAGTCTGTCCATGTGGAACTTGGCATGCTACTGTAGGGATCCAGAAGGATACGGAAGCAGCGCACGATCAGCAGCCCCAGAAAGATGAAGAGGAGGAGGACGAAGACGAAGGCGGCCTTCTGTTCCAGGGTGAGGAAGGGGATGGGCTGGGTGGCCCCAGACGCAGACAGCGTGCTGCTGTGGAGATGCTCGGCCATTCTCTCCAGCGTTCCGGGTCAGTGGCGTGCGAACGCTCGCACCACGTTCACGATCAACAGGTTCCAGACTGAAGCCATTACTGAAGACTGTTAGGCTGTATTACTACACAACAAGAACAAAAATACATCTTTAAACATGAAATACTATTTTTAATAAGATAAATGATAAGTGAGATATGTGTGTACTGTGTGTGTGTGTGTGTGTGTGTACGTGTGTATAGAATAGAAAGGTTTGGACATATGTATATATGCTGCTGTGTGTGTGTGTTTTTGTACCTTATTTGAAATTCAAATTATTATTAGAAAGATCGTTTAAAAAAACAGACCAATCAGGGAGTTGAGAGAAGATGTGTACAGAGACATAGACACACACGTACATATATGTACACACATACATATCCCTTACATATGCTGAGAAATGCCATGTTACATAAGATTATTGTGTACAGTGTGTTTTACAATTTCCTCCAGCACATATTATGGATGCACATCATTAAAATGATGATAAGGTGCCAATACAACAGGTCTGTTTAATCGAATCCAGTCTGATACAGATACACAACTGTGATCTGATGTGGCGGATTAATTGTGTACCAGCGCCAGTGACCCTTTAATGATTCACTTCTTTGATGCCAGCGCTCACGATCAGCCCTGGCACTCCCTGCCTCAATTTCTCCAAATCTAACAAGGGTTTCTGGCAAACCACAGATGCTCAGATTCCTCTCAAATTACCTGAAATCGCACAAATACAATATGTAGCTCAAAAACCAGCCGCACAGCCATTGGGTCCCTTGATTTTGAATGACACAAGGTGTCCAACACCAACACGGCTCCATTTTTTCATTGTATTTACTTAATTTTCCTGTAGCTGTGTGTGAATCAGAGTGTTTATATTCGATTGTTCCCTCATAATATGCCAGATTGCTTTCTGACAGCTGTGACAGTTGAACCAAAGACATTGTGAACCAAAACGAAAGCATCAGTTTCTCTCACCTGTTGTTGCTGAAGAGGATTCATCAGTGGGTGGGTGATAAAGACTCAAAATAACCCGAGAGACAGAAAGTGTCCATCACAGCTGCCCTCCCAGAGACAGATGCTTTTCTCTTTAACTTTTCAACCCAGCCTGTCGATTTTTTCAGCAATCTAAATAAAATGTGCTGCTCTGTGTTTCCATTCCTCTCCTCTGTGGTCCAACTCCCTCTTTCTCTCACCAAGATGAGCATGTAGTGGTGTCACATCACCCATAGCAACCAGTTGCCATAGCAATCCCTCCAAAGTGTGTTCAGTAAAGCTGGGCTGGTGAGAGACTAGCGTGATGCAGCCTAAGCGCAGTGTAAACGTGTGTTTCTGCGAAGGAGGAGGGTTTTCATACACACCCACCGATGTGTGATCACAACACTAGCTATAAATAGTCACCGCTTTTAACTTTGCTGGTTTAACACATTTTATTGTGGACTGTTGGTGTGTTGACGTGTCCACACAAACTATTCATGAATGTCAGCCAATCAGCTTGAGGACTGTCATGCCTTTGTTGGCATGTGATGTTTCAGACAGCACAGTATATACATCACATTTTGTAGGGCTGTTATTGCCATCACAGTTTAGGTAAACGGTGTCTGTAACTACAGTTCTGTAATTGTATGCATACATTAAACCAAGGAGTAATTATAAAAGGAGCAGATAAGTGACTGGAGTTTGGTTTGATTAATGGCTGCGATTTGGACGTAGTTGTGACACCTGGAGAAAAATATTCAGTCATTAAGGAATATACAGGAGTCTTATCCATCATACAGAAATAGGGTTTAAAATTTTTTTTTTAAATTTGGTGCACATTTTGTAATCTCATTTGTAAACTTTCATTCACTTTATGGATTATATTTATTACGCTTTGTGCATAAATGCAGGGATGAATTTGTGCTATTTTCATGCTGTGTGGAACCAAGAAATAACAGAACCATTTTTTAAACAACAAGATGTTCTTACATGATCATTGTGTTCCTTTATCTTGCAAATAAAAGACTATAATACATTTATCCAAAACAGCTTGGTTTGAATCTATTAAAGGCTACTATTACTATAAACATAATAGCAAACAGCTATGTTACTTATGTATATTAAACACAGTTGTATGTTACTCATGTATTTTAATACTAGATCATATTATTACTGAAACGTTTTGAAAAATGAATCTTTAATTTATTAAATCTCGTGACCAATGTAATGTAAATAGCGCCACACAATGTCTGTTGGGTGAACTGCACCTGATATGTGATAAATGTCCAACAATAGAGGCCCTTCTTTTGTCACTGTATCTAAAAAACAGAGAACAAATAAATCAGATTTAATTCTGTTGTCTGTCTGTACAGACCTGCATCTAAGCCTATTTATCATGTATTTGGCCAAACACGATATATAAGAAATGTCATTTCCTTCAAAATACACCTTAAAAAATCATTAGAAAAAATCATTAGACCGATTATAAACTTACATTTATGAATCAGAGTAAGTTAATGAAAGTTTTTTGTTATGCATCTGCACAATAATAGATTTTGTTCATTGTTGTCTTAAAGGTTCAATTGGACTTTAAAGACGTCTGGCACGTACGTCACTCGAGCCTCTTCTGATCGCTGGATGGCAGCAGCGTATCGCTCTTCATCCTTTCATTTTCCCTTTATTCTGCACATGTGTCTGTAGATGGAGCTTTAGCTCTCAAATTACTGGGACAGACTTGCTGTCTGGAGACAAAAGAAAACTAACAGAAAACAGAAGCCTAACATACGCAGTCTCACGTATAACAGATTGTATATGTTTCTAAAAACTATAAAACGTGTAATTCATTATGCAAAGTTGTAATATCTGTAGGTATCTGACTCTGTGAGTTGCCCTAAAGGTGGAAAAACTAAAGGTATTTTAGTTGGTTGTACCAGTAAAAGCAAGTCATCTAATGGATGTATGGCCAAAACAACATTAGCAACCATTGATCAACATCCAAATCCATTGAAAAACATCAGCATATCCGTTTACCTGCTAATTCTGGCTAAATCTCATTCGCTAGTATTTTTGGCTTGGCTACAATATGAACACTGTGAGCTACTGCTGCAAATCAGGGCAGAAATATTACAGTAATGAAACATTTGACTGATTCATTCGCATCGCGACGAATATGGATGCAAATGGGAGAAACTGTAGGCAGCTCACAGATATGTGATCATATATTTCAGAGATGAATGATTTTATCGATCGGTATTATTCAGTGGAGACGGGCAGTTGAATTAATGAGGTGGGAGACATACAGTGTGGAAATGAAAACAGAAAAAAGAACATTTACCACACTAATGCGTTACATGTGACACACGTTTGTCTTTTTTAGCATTAAAACACAATATTTTCAGCCCTGCTCATGATATTGTTAAAACCTCAGGCACAAATTACTTTCTGGTGTCTTTTGGCAAATTCTTCCGCTCTCTTTGTGTCAACCCACAAACACAGCCAGACATCAGTGTGTAAAAAGCTTGTTTTGACGCAGACCTGCTATGACCTTTGATGAATTTCTTCACAGCAAGCTTGAGACGATAAAAGGAAAAATAATTGCTTCTCTTCCAAATGTTTCAAGCCTAAATCTCACAGATGCATGTGACTGTCCTAAACGCTCCCTCTCGCCATCAAAGCGCTTGAGAACTTGTGTTTACAGAGAGGGATTCTGATGCAGCTCTGCTCAACAAGAGTGTGTGAAAGCTTTGAAATACATTTTTTGCAATTTAACTTCTTGTGTAAGAAGCTGAAAAGGAAATCATCTTTCACTGTGGTGACCCTCGGGCCATTTTCAGCCCTGCATTTTGGAGACAAATGATTTAATTGAAAAAAGGTACCTGTGGATGATTGTGGTTGCGAGTTGTTAACTGCAGGGAGGTGCGGCGGTTACGGGCCTAATTAAATGTCAGCATAAACCATTGAGAAAGATCTCAGGTGCTTTGTCAGCATAGGTGGGTGGGCGGCTAAGAGCCAAAAAGTTAGCAAACAGAAGCTTTGCTGTTACACAAGACTAATCAGAAGTGTTTATTAAAACCTTTTTTACCTGTTGAAGTCTCTCAGTTTTCAAGGGCCTTTGTAAGTCCTGGAACAACATTCCTGTCAACCAATCATATTTAAGATTAGCTTAAGAGTTCATTTTAGGGTAAAGTTTTGGGCCAGGGTTGGAAAGTTCTTTACATATCCATCCTATTTTTAAATCTCTGATGTTATGGGTAAGTTATAGTTAGGGATGTAGGTAGTGTATGTGGGGAATGGGTAGGTTATAATTTATTAATCAAGACCTCAGTTTTTTGACAGGAAAGTTTTTCCAGGACCAACAAAGATGTTAATCCAGGACCATGTCTTACTTGGCAAAATCATAAGACCATATGTAGCCTCAACACAAAACTCTCTTTGTGTTGGATCAGGTGGTTCTTCAGATGCAAGAACCGCGTTTGGGGGGATTGAAGGGGGGGGGGGTGAACTTTTGCACCCTCACACACAAGATTATCAAACTGTGTCTGGACCCCCTTCCTCATGCACTGGCAATCTAGTCTACATCATCCACAGCTACGGAAAGGGAGTCTCAGTGCAGTATCTTCTCTGCTTTATGTTCTTTGGCTTTCCTCCATCATTACACATGCACAGCAGGAGGAGAACTGTTCTCCAGATGCTCTCTTTCTAAAGCTCATCTTTCTCAGACAGTCAGAGTTCATACTCAAATATTCAGAACCAGATTGTTCCATTTTTAGCCTGTTAGAATTTCTAGTTAATTGGCTGCAAAATGAAAGATCTCTAGAAACTTTCATAGCGGTTCAAGATTAGTTAAATCTGCAAAAGCACCGGCACCTGGTGTTTCTCAGAGCCTCTTCTGCAGGGACCACCGCAGCGCAGGCAGCCCCCTGAAAGCCTGTGATAGAAACGTTCAATCTCTCTGCTCCTGTTTCTTCAAATAACTCTTTCATTTCCGTGATCCTCCCACCCCCTCAGACTGAGTGCTAATGGAATGAGGAGAGAGGCAGGCAGTGTTTACAGGCATCAGGAGTTAATGTTGGACCTCAGGTACGAGATCGGACCCCGACAGCTCAGCACAGGGGCCATTAGTCACTGCAGACCTGAACTCCAAACTGATACCTGTTCATTATTTTTCAGTTTATGTGACCACCAACAGGCTGGAAATGCAGTAAATGCTTTCATTGTTGTGCCTTCACACTAGTAGCATGCTTGCTATCTAAAAGACAGCTTTATATTCAAATAAAGTGTTTTGTGAGTTACTACACAAGTATGTGTTTTAATAATGTACATAAATCATAACATCTCTGTGCTAATGTAATTTACATGAGGGGGGATATCGCAGACTGTACAGAAAGTTTAACCACGGTTCATTGGCAGGTAGTTAACTGGGCTAAAAAACTTATTTATAATATATAATAGACATTTATAAAAGTTTTGAATGTGGATTATCCAATCAGAACTAAGAGTCAGAACTTTTCATTTTACAAAAATATTTCTCCAAAGTTCTCCAAACAAGACTACAAAGTTTAGCTAAAAATGCCCAAATCATTTGGATTGAATCAAATTTACTGAATGGAAAATGTCATTTGTGTGTTGAACATCAATTAAAGCAAAAATGTGTGTAACCAATGTATAAACAAAAATGGTTAAATAAACAGCATAGCTGGTCACCAGCATCTGTTATGATTTAGATACTGGTCCCCAGCATGTAATGCTAGTGTACTGGTGTTTCAACAAAGCTACTTAGCTTAACCAGCAAGACATTTATGATCCACCATGCTGGCTGGCAATGCTAATCCATCTACTAGCCCACTACTAAGTAAGCTAACAAAGAACATTTTCTAAAAATTGACGTTCTCTACAGATTTTCTCAATGTTATTAAAAGTTCTTGCAGTACTTAGTGGTACATTTTTGTAATGTTATAAATCATATCAAAAAAAGTTTTAAAGTAGTTAGTGGACCACTTAGAAATCAATAAAACAGATTAAAAATATATCTGAGCAATACCCAAGCATTTATATTAATTCAATGTCTAAAAACTGACAGTTTGAACTTTCTAGAACTTTCAAAATAACTTTTAAACATTTTGTTACTAGTGGAAACATCACAAGAAGTTTGTACCACCTAAAATGATTAGCTAGATGCTAGCATAAACCAGCCTGTATTATTATGGGTCTTCGTAATGATTTTGGCGTAAGCAAAGACTGTATAACTCAAACCCAGAATCTCAGGTATCAGTGACAGATGTCCTGTGACAGCTGGTAATACCTGAATCCTGCAGTTGTTTTGATGGCCTGGTCCTTTGATTGATGCTAGTCTGTGGCAAGCTGTGTGTATGTTTGTGTGGGGTAGCTAGGATGAGGGTCATGATTTGTGGGTTAATTAAGAGTGGGTGAAAGATGGCGTGTGTGTGTGTGTGTGTGTGTATGTGTGTGTAGGCTGTTTTACGGGGTAATTACTGAGAGAACCATTAAATTATATTGGGGACAGATGCAGGGTGTATATGATGAGCAGGTTGGGGCAAGTAAACAGGGAGGGCTTCTAGCTTAAAGTGAGATGTGTGTGTGTGTGTGTGAGAGAGACAGGCAGAGGCAGGTGTGTTGCTGTATCAATGTAAAAATGTCAAAAGTGCTGAGTAAGGCTCCTGTTGCACCAGAGAAAACTGGATTAATCCAGTTACCAGTAATGGGGTTGTGACACGGCTGTCTGACATACCACCCATAGCACACAAATCTCATCATTCATATTTTAAGGGTTTCTAAAAAAATTCAGAAAAATAAAATCACAGAATTGTAACCTAATCTTATACAGTAACCAAATTCATGGATCAGCATGTTCTTGGTTTCATCGGCCAATCAGATTTCAGGGTTAGGTTTGGGTTTAAGACCAGCGTTAGGGGCCTCTAAATCTATCATTTCTCTGTGGTTTTAGGTACAACAGTTTGCCTTGAGATTGATCTATAGCAACATTGTTCCAGGACCAGCAAAGGATGTTGATTTAGGAACGGGTTCCTGCTCAGGAAAATCATATTGTGTGAGTTTCTAGTCATTCGCTTTTTTGTGTCTTTTCTGGAACCTCTTAGTTCTGGTTGAAATCCATCTGGCTTTCAGAGAAAAACTCCAAATCCCTCTTCATCACTGCAGAGGAGAAAGAGGTGTGTTACAGACAGCAAAAAAGAACATTTATGGATTTTTAAAAGGCTTTCTTCAGCAATGTTTGGTCACTGTGTCTTAGGACATAGTGGGACAAGATCACCATGGCAACGGGATGAGAATATTCTTTGGGGAATTTGCAGGCTGTGATACGCCAATGAAGCCAAAATTAATCAATAAATCTTTTGACTTGAATTATTAAAACATAAACAAGACAAATAGCAGCAAGTAGAGAATCATGTAATTTCATACTGTGCATTCTGAAGATTTACAGTGGCTTTGGGAAACAGTGGCAAAGACTGTTTGTCTCCTAGTATGTGTATGGAGACATGTGGTTCTCAGTTTATGGTTCTGTGCAGTTTGTGGTTCTGTACAATGTAATAGTTACTATAAGAGGGAAGCCAGACACACTGTGTGTGCTAGCAGAGAATCTGTTAAAAACATGGTCTTAATTCTACACACAAATTCTTTACTATGTTTTTAGATATTAAACATTGTCACTTATGTGGACATATCAAAGCTCTCTGAGAAAACACCAGTGTTCACAGCTCTGTGCAAGTACTCCACCAAAAATATACTTTGCAACTGTATCTAGCTTGTTCATTGTTATAAATTTCATCCACTTACAGTCAAGACTATAAATCATACAAAAACTTTACAGCACAGTTGATGCAAAAAACAATTATGTGCAATAAATGGGGACATTTTTCTTAGTTCTTCATCTCTGTAGAATAAAAATAATACAAATGAATCTGAGGAGCGTGGAGTCAAAAATTATGCCAAACACAGCGGCAAATATCACGACAGTCAAAAATCAACATCTAAATCCTGGAACTACAAACAAAGAGAACAAGAAGATTGAAATATTGCTTTCAAAAGGGAAAAGTTGCAATAAAAACTGTTTCTAAAAATTGCACATGTAATATTTTTGATATACAGTTTGACATCAAACTGTCAACTGTTAGTGTAGATTAAAGTCTCTAAAAGGCAGTTATGGGGGTAAGTGATGTAGTTACCCCTGCAGATAGGACAGCCAAATAGGGTCCTATCATACAGTATAATAAACTCTGATGCA
>JBAJNP010003931.1:0-36354 GCA_036877545.1 Yasuhikotakia modesta
ATGGGCTTTAACTCATGAAATACATGCAGTCAATTTCTCAGAATGTAAAACCAGTCAAAAGCAAGTTGCACCATTTATGATTTACATAAAATTCACATGTGAAATGTGTTTTGCCAGCGTTTCATCATTACGTTATATTTACGTATTTGGCAGACAGTTAAAGCAACATACAGCGGATTACAGGTATACAATTGATCGATACATGAGATTCAAACCCACAGCCTTTACCAGTTAACAGCTGAGCTACAGCGACACGCTAATAACATCATTAATATTTTATCTCTATCTGTTATTAGAATGCATGTTACAAATACAGTTAAATGCTTATTTTTACACGGTTCACATTCCCGGCCTGCAGATTTAAGTCCCACTGAACCCTCTTCATGCCTGATGTCTGCGGCCCGGATGTGTCACACGTCACCTGCGCTTGCGGCTTGTATGTTGATTCGATGTAGCACCTCAAACAGGACACAGTACACTACACAAACCATTGCTCTCTCCACCTCTGTCTCTCTCTCTCTAAAGATGCAGTTGCTAGGTAACAGTTAATTGTCAAGAAATAGTTACATGTGTTGCAATGTATTCTGTGATTGGCTGCTTGGGGGAAGCGGGTGAGAGAAAGAAGGGAATGAAAGAGAGAAAGAGAGAGAGAGCGGGGGAGTGAGACAGGAATAGAAAGAGTGGATTTGTGAAACACACTGAACTGCAAATGGTTTTAAAATAAACAGCGATTACTTTAGAAACTAAAAGGCTGTAAAGACAGATGACTAACGTCACACATGATCAATAATCAGAATTGCAGCATCTGACGTTAATCGATACAAGGTACAGAAACGATGCATTCAATGCAATGACATCAGCGCTCCACGGTTGCCATGTATCCACGGCAACACCAGCAGCTGAAGAAGTCATTCACGTTTCCCAACCTGCATCGTCACGAACAGAAACCAGGCTTGTGTAGAATTACCAGTGCTGACTGTAAGGTGATATTTGTGTGAGAAAATAAAGGAAAACGCATTTATGCCACAATTTTTATAATCACATTAAAAGCAAAGTATCTGTTTGAAAAAATAAAACATTGTTGTTGCCACAGGATGCATTTAGGGAGACAGGAAAAGGTTGTCATGTCAACAACCCCCGGTGACTTAAAACCCCACTGATGAGTTTCAATACAGAAGACACAGAAACCACGAGACTTGAGATCTCTCCCTTTATTTTGTTATTAGTCAACACTGTTTTGTACAAAGAGACAGAAGAATATATCTTAGCACTTGTTTTCACACTGTGTCTGAATTCTCAATAGCTTAAGTATTGTGAAGTGTCTCGTTAAATTATTATTGTAGTCTCAACACATGTAATCTCTCTATACAAAAACAGAAAAAAGAACCCGTCATATTTACAGAATCTGTACAATTGTGAACCGTACAAGTAACTTCAAAATAAGTGGCTTAAACCACAGATTACAAGAAAGACAGAATTAAATACAACCAAGATGTAAATCTGGTCTTAAAGTCTGTTTCTGTGACGCTATTAGAACGGTTCTGTCTTCCTGGTGCAGTGATCTAATAACTTTTCCAGTGTGGCTATAAAAAATCTTCCAGACAAAAATGTATCTCAAATTGTAATATTTTAAATATTTGTTTCCATATATTAAAAGGCTGTGGGGAAAGGACATCATTATTTACAGCAGACACAACAATAGATATTCATTGCACTGTGCTCTGTTTCTGTCACACACACACACACAATCAAATGTGACATCATACTAGGAAGGTGAAAATACTGCAGTCTTACCCTTCTAGTCATTAAGAAAAACAGAATGAAAAAAGAAATAAAACAACGAAAAAACAGACAGAACATTAGCTACTGTCGTTCCCTCTGTCTCTTTCACCATTTTTGTCATGTTTCCTCGTGTATCTTCTGTTGCAAATGTCAGCTCAGGTTAAAGTCTAATTTTTACGAGGCCACATCTAAGTGTGAATCCAAAATAAACGTAATAAAAATCTGGAAAGCTTTTCAGGAAGAGCAACAGCAACCGTTCTGTCACACACAACAGTTCCTCTACACACAACTGCTGACTCCTGTACAAACACAGATGGACAGGAGATGCAAATGTCTGTTATGTAAGATATCTATCCTGTAAGACACCTTTAAATGATTTACTGAAGAAAACCTAAAAGCAGAACAGGCTGAAATAATTTTCAGGGCGTTTCTAACAACATGGTAGAGTTGCAAGTAATGGTGTTTGGAAACTAATTTTTCCAAACACCATTACTTTTTAAGAAAGATTTTGCCTTGAATTCAACATCCATATTCAAACCTCTTATCTGAATCACAGCTACTGTCACATCAGTCTGTATGACACAGTTCACCAACAAATTGCACCAACAAACAGCCGGTGTGATTTCTAAACCAACATAACTGTATGAAACACTACAGATATGGCAATAAATAAGTAAAAGACATGCAGGCACAAACTCTCACACAAAGACAACAGAGTCAAAAAAGAATGTGGCAAAAAGTTAAGAATTCACAAATCGATAGCGATACATCAATTATAAACCAAATATTATAAATATTGTGCTTAAAGTGGAAATCTATTTGGCTAACAGTTTATTCACAAAGAAAACGTATCAACAAAATTGAAATAAATAAACTTCAAGTGAAGAGCTTTATCTGTAATGTGGGCCAAACATTCAGAGAAAATGTCTTCAGCCAGCCAAGCCCTCAGACTTCAGAAGGGCTTTAAAAACAAACAATTTGGAAATTAATTTGCAATGAATCCTATATGGCCCTTGGTTATCCAATTAAATGAGTTCATTGGTTTATTGATTCAGGTAATTGAGTTAAATGATATGTTTGTTTTTGCCTGTGCCCAACCAAAGTTCCTGAGAAACACACAAAATTCCTGGGTTTGGAAATTCAATTTTGTTACTGATCATTTTTTGCAGCAAAGTTGGATTGTTAACCTTCACTAATTAAACTATTAACTAACCCCTGTGGTACAACATAAACCTTAAACGTTACATCCTTTCTGTCTATTCAATGTACAGAGTGAAAAAATGAAATATTTACATCAAATGCAAGCGCTTGCTTTGATTCCATCTTTTCCTGCTGACTGGTGTCAGTCTGAGGAACAAACACATCCAGTACTAACTGCATTCTGAAAGATAATAAATCAATGGCAGGTTTTATTTTGCTGCATGTTGAAACCCCTTAAAACGTACATGATTTTTGTTATTATAAATAACACTGAACGAACCTGCAAAACTTTAAATCATGATCCAAACATTAAAATGAGTCCGAATGTTTATTTCCTCAGTTAGATCGTAGTCCTGAAGACTAATACTAGACTGTAACGCATACAAGCTACTGGACGTCTGTTCGGTGCCGGATGTTTCATATTAGTCCCTGTATCATTTAACAGACAGACCCAATAACAACAATGACCCAATGACATGTGACCAGAAAGTTACCATGGCAATATGAGCAGTAAATCTGGTTTTCTGGTTTAAGTCTTGATAAGGCACATAACGTGCTAAACCAATATTGTTCTGACAAATGGAAAAGTACAAACTAAAGCGATGTTAATACATTTCCAGTGATATCTCATTCACAGCTGAAGAACTTTGCAAATCATGCCTTTAACACATTAGACAGCTCTCCATACTGGCAAAATAAACTTGAATAATCAATAATAAAGAACCTTTATGGATTTCAAGGTTGTCTACAACTCATTTGGCAAATTAACAGGTCAAAAAAGCCTCCCGCAAAGTGGTTTGTTAACTAGTAACTGAAACTACAGTATAAATATGCAACAGCATTAAACCAAGCCCAAATGGAACATCATAAATATTGTAATAATATAGAATAATATTATTATCAAGAACATTATCAATACAATTATTGTAAGTTTTACCCTGTTGTTTAAAAACAGTAACTGATTTCCATCCGTGGTTGTACAAAGGATTGTACGTGGTCGCCTCCGTCTGGAAACTGGATTGTTTCGATGTTGGGAGCAGGGAAATAGTAGAATATACAAAATAAATCAAGAGAATAAAAGAGAGGAATCAACAGGTTTTTCCCCCAATCTCACCTTTTTAACAGTGGACTGGTCCCATCTCTATTTACATACATATATGCTTGACAGTGCATTCATCCACGCCATTAAAGCGTGAGTCAGTTCCTAACACATGATTTCCTCTTGATGAAGTAATAATTACACATAGCCTTTTCATGTTTCTTTTCTCAATCCACACGTTCCTTGGCTTCTTTCTGCTTCTTATTCCCCTCCTCAGACATCAGACTCTATACTGGAAAGCTTTTCATAAACGTGTCCATTGCTTGAACCATTAAATGGTCTCTGTCCTTGTGCCATTCCTAACCCATCCCTTGCTGACAGCAGCTTGTTGTTGCTAGGTCCTCCACCATGGTGGTTGCCAAGAGGCCCGCCCAGGCAGAGCTCAGTGGGGAATCGAGGGGCCACGTTGGACAACACACCAGAAGTGGCAGAAGCAGGCAAATAGGAAGTCACCCCCATAGAGCCCCGGAAGTCAGCCCGACTGTTGTTGAGGAGTTGCTGCTGCTGTTGTGGCGTCTGTTGCTGCTGCGGTTGTGCCTGCTGCTTTTTGATGTAGTATGATTTGGCGCCATGTAATAGACACTGGTCGTCACCGAAGGTTGGGATGAATGGATTCTGGTTCACCTTATCTGGGTAGAGAGATTTAGACAAGGAGTAAGTCCCGACCCCTCGGGTACCGCCCACACCTCCTCCCATCATGCCTCTATCCCTGTCCCTCATGTCTCTCTCACCCACGGAGCGACGATGCAACCCACTTTCACCCCCACGGAACAAGCTAAATGATGAACCCCCACCCTTTGATCTGTCCCCTGCACCAAAATAACTTGTCTCCCGATCCCCTCCTGCATACTGCTCAAACATCTGGGCATAGGGGCTTGCGCCCTCCATGTAACGGTCTTTGTCTTTCAGGCTCACACTTCTGGGCGGTGGAAGCGCTGATGCTCCACCACCGCCTCCAAACCCACCCATCCTGCCTGCCCCTTCTTTCTGCAGCTCTACAAATGTATCATAAGAATGCTGCCTGCGCAAAACCTTACCACCTGGGCCAAATTTTCGTCTCTGTACCTGGGTTTGGGCCCCTGTTCCTCCCCCCCCTCCCTTTATACTCTCGAGAGGGTGCTTGCCCCCAATTTGATCCAAGAGGAGGTGGTTGTCCTCGCTGATGTCATACAAGTTGCCTGGTTTCTTGCACGAATCACATCGTTTGCAGCTGGCTGAACTAGGGCGACTTGAGATTGGTCCACTTCCTCCACCTGCACTGGAACCCCCAACCCCCCCAGCTGCTGGGTAGCCCCCACTCCCACCTCCCCCATGCATGCAAACTGGCTTGCTTCCTCCACTTCCCACCCCTCCGCTGTGGCAATTCCGACATTCCCAATCCCCTCCAGCTAACCCACCCACGCCTCCGATGCCCTTTTCCCAGCATGCATGGCCCTGTTGCCCAGGTGATCCACCCCCCATTCCACCCTTACACTCTGCCTTCTTAGATTTACCTTTCAGGAAATCTTCCATGGGAACCAAGCTAGTGCACGCTCCCCCACCGCCAGCGCTGCTAACTACGCCACTGCAACTACCCCCACCCATTCCTGGAACATCATTTAAATCCAAATGCTCCCATGGCGATGCTCCTTCCTTGGCCCGAAACTGGTCCACATAGAAGTCCCTTAAGTTCTCTTTGTCTCTGAATAGATAAGAGGTGCAGTTACCACTTCTCTGGCTCTTGCGCTCCACGGGCGGGGTGGCTGAGCGGTGCGCTTGTGTTGCTGGATGGTGGTGGTGATGATGGATAGTGTGGTGGGGGCGTCTTCTGAAGCCAAGCTCAATCTCATCCTGCTCACGGCGAGACTTGGCAGAGGCTGGTCTCTTTTTTAGGCTGTCCCTATACTGTTTGCGCCGTTTGCCATGCCCTTCGAGGTTCCCATAGGTGACAGTGTGGGTGGAAATATCAGACACATCAGAACGTATGTTTCCATCATCCCCTCCTGATCCCACCCCGCCTCCCCCACAGTACCTGTCGTGTCCTGGAATAAACCCTGAACTAGATGCCCCACCCTTGAAGGAGAACTTTCCATACAGATCAGGAAGGCCAGACTTGAAGCTTGATTGGGTTGGATGTCCTGCAATCAGGTCAAACTTTTCCCTGTTCCGATGTGTCAGTGACTGGCGTGGCTGGGTGGTGAAGATGGGCGCTACACCTCCCCCTAAGCTGTCACAATCATACCCACCCTCCAATGAACTGGCACTTCCTAAACTACGAGGTCGGTTAGGCAGGGGACCCGACATACCGAGAGCCAGTTCAGAGCCTGTGCCCCCATGGTGATGTAGATAATGATCCTGGTACAGGTTGCTGTCCTTCAGATGCAAGTTCCCAAAAGTCCTCTCCACCTCACTTACATAGTCGCTGAACATGTTGTCCTCTGGCAGATAAGGTGGAGGTTTGCAGTCAGAGTGGCCTGCTAGGCTACGTCGATGTTCACTGATGTCATAAACTGTTGACTCACGATGGCTGTAGTCCAATGCGCTGTGGGGTGAACCGTTGACCCCAGGCACAGAGGTCATGTTCTTGGCAGTACGCAACAGGCGGAGAATGTTGGAGTGAGTGTTGTTCATGTTCATAGTCGCTGATGGTGAGTCGAGAGCTGATTTGTTCTCTTCGATCTGAACACCATGGATGCAACTGTAGATGCCCTGTGAGAGTTAAAAAAGAAACAGAAAACAAAAAAGGAGAAAAATACAACATTAGTGCATTGTGTATTAAAATGCAACAAACTCTTTCACTACAAACACACAGACCTGTCTACAATGGCCTCAAAATGTAGTTAAATTATTTAGACTTAGTTAAATAAAATAACTAAATAAATGTAACACTAAATAAATGTAAATATTACAAATAACAATACACCAAGGGAACCTGTTGAAGTTGAACTGTCTTCATCCATTCACACAGGTGTCTTAACAATCACATGAAGTTCATCTACAGGGTTAAAGCTCTTTCATAAACACAGACGACACGATCAAAGCACTTCACTTGGACAACGATCACAGCGCCACATGGACTTTCTTGCACCCTTGGGTGATTTATTAAGCGTTAGAGTGAGTCACTACGTTCTGTCATTGTACTGAATTCAGCCAAGCGGATATTCATTAAATGGCCTCCTTTTGTGTTCCACTAAAGAAAGAAAGTCAGAGCGGTTTAAAATGACACAAGGGTGAATAAAACATGACGGAAATGTTAACATTTTGGTGAACTGTTCTCTTAAAGTGCTTAAACTCTTTTTGTGGTGTTGGTATATCAAGGTAGAAAGAGATGAACAGGGATAAACAGGGTGTATGGAGTGAGAGAGAGGGCAGACACAAAAGATGTGATTGAAGAAGTGATTGATGGAGGACAGGGTGACAGGGCTGCAGTTACTCTGTGGTTTTGACGGCCCATCAATGTCTTCAATAAATGTGATTAAAATTCAGCTGACATCATTGTATCTACTCAGTCTCTCCATCACTGCCATGACAAATTCATTACACAGCATTCTAATAAAACCTCCTCATTTATCGGTGACTCAGGTTTACTGAATTTTAATCCATTTATCTCTGTTATCTCTAGTTTGGGTTGTATATTACCAAACTCATGTCTTAATGGCATATTTGTTGGTGCTAAACTGACTGTTAACTGTGACTGTTAAATACTTCATTATCTTTGATAAATTGTTATACACCCTTGTGTGTGGATTTTTTCCTTATCTCCTCTATCTATCTTTCTCTCTTCTACCTCCTCTACCTCATATCCTCTCTTCCTCTCCTTCACCTCTTGTCATTTTTAACTCAGCTTTCAGTCTCAGCATGCCTCTTTTCTCATTCATCTCCTGACCCTTCCATTTGATTAGACTGGAACATATTCTCCTCTCAGCGTTATCTCATTTCTCTTTCTTTCTCTTTTTTCCTCTTGAGGGCTGCTGTTGCCATTTTTCTATTCACTTTCCTCTTTCTATTCACTCTAATTCTTCTTACTTCCTCCGCTGTATTGCTTCTTTAGCTGGTGTTCATCCACTTATCTACATCTCAAAGGGAAATATATGTAGTCAGATACATCTGAGTCACCAGATTTCTCTCAACGACCTCCAGATGCACGCATGGCCTGTTCTCACAGCTGAAGAAACATGGTCACACAAGGTGAGCTGTCGGCTAGATGACATTCATCAAAGCAATCGATCGTCCTGTTATTTATCTACATTTGTGAACATGGTAAACCCAAGTTTATGCATGAATCACTTGCCAATCTGGAGAGGTAAACTGATATTTGCTCTGTTTATTCCTGTCATTATGTGGGTCATGGCTTTACTCCAATTGCATAAGGCCAGATTTGATGTGTGAAATTTGAAATGGGCTAAAGTTAGCTAAAGTTCTGTGTGGCTTTGTTGAAACATCGCTTGCGCACACAATGGGTTTTGCTTAAAGCATTTCCCATGATCATGTCGGGACTTTTGCCATAAACGTACACGTAGCTTTTCCCATGGTATTGTATAGAGAACGTTTATAACGGCAGCATGTAGTTCTTGGCTCATGACAATTGTGATTCCTGAAGACCATCTGCTTGGAACTAATCTGTGGTCTTCAAAATATTACGAAGAAAACAATTACAGTCCAGCAGTGTTAAGACACAATATGTCTAACGTAAAAGAAACTGTAAACCTATTATTATGCATATTTTATTTAGATACTTCATCTGAATATCCAAGCATCCTCAAAACGAAATATTAAACTTATAGTCACAACCGTGATGTTATAAAATATCACCACAGCTGTGATCACCTGCAGTACTTGACCCGTGGTCCACACAATCACAGAACTGCTGACAGTCCGTACGACAGCCTGGGAGATTGTGTCTAAATCCCGGCTAAGCGCACCAGCGTTCCATAATCTGAGCCAGCTTCCTAAAGGATCACCAACTCTGAAGCTTAAAGAACTAATTGAACTCAATAGCCTGTTGGCTACAGAGTAACTGAGTCAATCCTTCGGGTTTGTCCACGTATCATATGTTCAGAACCTGCCACTCACCCTGCTGATGGAGAAGGTGATGCCGGGTTTGCCAGAGCAAACCCCCATGAAGCAGAAACGCAGTTGCCAGTAGAACAGATGCTCGGCGATGAACGTGATGAGGGACAGAGCCATGGCAGCTCCCAGCATGTAGAAGACACCTGCCATGTTGTCTACATCCAACTGACTGCTCATCACCTCGTTTTTCTCATTGTGGCAGATGCCAGTGAGCCACAGGGCCTCCAATTCCTCCATCTCACCTACAGACAGAGAGAGAGAGAGAGAAAGAGAGAGTGAAACAATTACAGATGGAGGAATAAAAGCACAACAATCAATGTTATGAAGTACAAAATGTAACAAACACGATTTCTATCACAAATTTGGCAGAAACATAAATTCAAAGCAACATTTTTGTGTGTTGGGCTCGAATCTGTAACTCTAGCGCTGCAGAAACACTAGGATGTATTTCAGCTTGTTTGTGCTTTTCCAGCTGCGACTTGCGTGTGTCTGTGGGGTGTAAACATGCGTGTCTGTTCGCATTTGTCTGTCCACCATGATCTCTATGCGTTTCTGCGCTGCTTTTGGTTTGCAACCAAACTGTGCACTGTAAACAAATAACGGCCCTGCAACGTCTAACATTTGTCATGACGGATTAGTCCAAACTCAAACCCACTGAATCTTTCTCTCATTAACAGCTGCTTATGGAGTCGTTTCCAATTGGGCTCCCAGCTCTAATGAGAGCAGCAACAGCACAGGCAGGACCAAACTCTAAAACCCACCTCAGGTCTGTCTTTTTCCCCTCTCACTATAAACAAACACACCCATGCATTCACATGCAGAAGGATCTATCTGGTTAATGGCTGCATTTCTGCTGCTCAGGAGGAAAAGTGCTTCTGATCTTTCAAAAGCTCAATCCTCATGGGTGTGAACATGCATGCAGGCGATGGCATGCTGTGTCGCAGCTTTCATCCGCACCTGCATGTGTGTCACAGTCAATGCCTTTGCAATGTACTTTTGATAACACAAGCGCTTGTGAATATGACTCTATTCCTGAATTTTGATCGCATGCAGGTTTTTTACGTAATAACATGCGATACACCTGACTAGTCGTAGGACGGCACACGTAGCAGAGGTGCAGTGCTTGACGAAATGCATGTATGAACCCCTGTTGCTAATCTAATCTAACAATGTGTCGCATGCATAACAGACAGAAGTCATATTTACGTTAAAAATGATCTATTTTCACAATAATCACAAGCGCCAAAACATTTCTTGACCAGTAAAGCAAAATTGGTCTTGTGTCAAATAAGTTTAAACAACTCTGATGACACCAACACAGTCATTTATCTGCTCACATTTCAAAGACCAATTATCTGATGATTTTACGAGTAATTAAAAATGAGCTTTATTATGCCTCGAATGAACATTAAAATCACAGACAATGAAGGCTTAGAAAGACAGAACTCCAGATTTTCACACATCTAACACCCATTTTTTGTGGCATATTCGCTGGCATGCTGTCAGCCGGCGTCATCTCTCGCCAAACGTTCTTCAGACTGTTTGCCGTGGGGAACCTTGAGAACCATTTACAGAAAAGTGGAACTGAATGAAATCTCAAGCTGTGAATTTGTGGGATTGGGCTGATTTCACTGAACAGTTGCAGTTTACGTAATTCTTTTAGTAAATCAGTTGCTAAAATAACGCAGACAGTTACATGCAAAAAAAAAAACACTATTAGTGGATGCAATTGTTTTCTCCACAGTTGTGTCTCATAATCTAGAGGTAATTTAAGATGAATAATATCTGTAAATTCATTGATAAAATCACCACATCATTTTTACCGTCTCCAAACAGCTGCAGTATGGCGAGGTCCACCGCACGCTTCCAGCCCGAGTCTTTCTGAATGGCGATGCCGTACCCTGTGGTAGCAAAGATATACCCACTACCAATGGTGACCAGTTTACAGCCCTCATCACGGCCGGCCATGTAGTTCAGAACTGCAGCGTCGTAGATAAACGCATCCAGTTTACTGAACAGGAGAAAGAAGAATGTTTCTAATGTTACACATTAAACTTAAAAGCTGTTTTGTCTCATATCTGCCACAAATAAAGACCTGGGGTACAAACTTTTAATTTATGCATTTGACAAACACTTTTATCCAAAGCAGCTCAGAGTGATTTAAGGAATGTAGTGTGTGTTTGCATGTGGCGTGAGGTACAATTTAACGTTTGTCCAGTGTTGTTTATTTCTAACACCAACATTGTTCATTTTTAAGCATCTTACTGATACGCGGAACTGATTTTTAATTGATACCCATTTCTGCTTTTTGGCGAATAAAAAAAATGAATAATTTATTACTAACCTCTGAAGGTGAGCAGTCGTCTGCTTTATAAGACTAAAATTGTGTCTAATAATAACAGCTGCATAAATTATTCAAGCAACAAATTATGCAACACAGCAATTTATGCTTCCTTTTATTTCATATTTTGCGAGTCACTTTGGATAAAAGCATCTGCTAACTGATTCATGTAAATGTAACGAAAACACTTAACACAAAATGAAGTGATATTAGGACTACATAAAACTCTTCAGAATA
Organism: Yasuhikotakia modesta; assembly: GCA_036877545.1. Taxonomy (NCBI): domain Eukaryota; kingdom Metazoa; phylum Chordata; class Actinopteri; order Cypriniformes; family Botiidae; genus Yasuhikotakia; species Yasuhikotakia modesta. The sequence goes on from JBAJNP010003931.1 coordinate 11,709, forward strand.
AAATGCGTGTAAAATCATGTTTCTCTCTTTTGTCGTGTTATGGCTACAGCTCTATGCGTTGATAAAAACTAGAATAATGGATTTGAGTTTATCATAATTATGCACATCCAGTATTAGTACAAAAAATAAAGGATTTCAGAAAGCAGGACCATCAGAGCACATCTTTCATCCAATCAGCATCTCCAAACAAACCCTCTAACGGCCTCATTCTGACGCGCTCATCCGCCCACCAGCAGCGCTCTCTCCTGTCCTAGCTCAAAATCTCCATCCCTCTCCTCCCACCCTTTATTTTCTTTTAACAGATAACCTCATCCATCCCTCTCTTCTTTTCCTCTGTCACTCACTCACCCGCCCTTCAGGCTATGAAGAGCCTCGTTCACATTCTTCTGGTGAAAGCTGGTCATGTAGCTGTGCATCTCCTTGTAGTTGTTCCGTATGTTTCTCTCCGTGCTCCCGTTGGGAACGGTGCCAAACCGGAATGGAGGGGAAAAGTCATTCGGATGTTGAAACTGCAGGAAAGAAAGACAGAAAAATACGACAGTTGTCCGGTGTCAATGGAAACACAAGGGAGAAAAAGTGAGGAGAGCCGTCAAATCTTTTAAAAGTACGACAGATCTTTTCTGGATAACTTAAAGCACAAAATCTCACCACATCAATTATTAAAAGGCTCCTGCAGTCTCTGAACTCCCTCTCTGTTTCAGAGCGCTTGCCTAATTCACATTAGCTCAATTATTTCCACACACAGGATGATGTAAAAGCAAATTACCACAGAAACAGTCTGCATGCGTTTCCACAGTAACATCTTTAGTCTTTGCTGGACAGTAAACAGAAATATTAGGACGTCACATGAAAACTCTGCTGCACATGCTAATTAATATATTACTGAAACTGAAATTAATCACATTTATATTACCGTGGACTGTAATTACTATGACAATTATTAAGGCATTTTTGCTTTTTTAAAACTAGTTTTTTTAAAATGTGTATTTTCTATATTACCAGCGATTTCACCAAATGAAAGTAAAGCGGTTTAACAAACACTGTTATTAAACCTCTCCACCACAAACTCACGCTATTGGTTGAGGACGTAGCTGACATGTCTGGCCAATGAAAATCAAGCGTTAAAGAAGAAATTAACATGGGGGACGTATTCAGCTACACAACGACTTGACAGTAATTCTCTGTTGTTTAGTGTTCAATGTGTGTAATGCCTAGTATTTTAAAATCTGTTTTGATCTGTTCTGAGGTTGTGCAGCGTAATCCAGCCTTAAGATGTTTAACATCAAGCACAGACCTGAGTCTGATCAAGTCAAGTCACATTCCAAGCAGCCTTGTGAACAATCTCTTATCCACTAAAGTTGGAATATATCTGTATTGACTGAAAGATAAATGCGATCAGTAAGAAATGTCTTTTTTATTGACAACAAAACGCAGTTACAGTTCAGATCAAATGATCCCTGGTACCTTTTTGTCGCTCAGTCCCGTCACCTGGTCCACATATTCCTCCTGGATCATAAAGGCAGCCAGGTTGGCTGTGTAGCTGGCCAGGAAAATCACAGCAAAAAAGGCCCAAACTGAGACCATGATCTTGCTTGTGGTACCTTTGGGGTTCTGGACCGGCACAGAGTTATTGAAGACCAAACCCCAAAGTAGCCAGATAGCTTTTCCGATGGTGAAGGATGGACCACCAGGTTCTGATAATGTGAAGAGAAAGAGAGAGAGAGATTGTTATAAGTCTTATAACAATTTAAAAGTAGATGATAACTGATTATGAAAAGTCAAACTACAAAACAGACTGTTCGCTTTTGTTTGAAATCAAAGTTACTCAGGAAACAAGCACATTACTAACAAGACAAACACGCTGTAACAACTCAAAGATGAAACTCGGATATTCCAAACGGAGCGACAGATTTGTACGTGTGTGTTTGTACAAGAGTGTCTGCAAACCTCGTCCGTCTGCCAAGCAGCGATTATAGCCAACAGGACTGACGTATTCGAAGACGAAGACGGCCACAGCAGAAACGATCAACAGCATAACGAACATCATGACCCAGACGTCAGCGCTGAAGGGCTCTGAGAGCGGGAAGGTGAAAAATAAAGGGTTGTAGATGAACAAAACATTTGAATTTAAGGCTTTATCTATTTGAATCCCATTAGACTCTGTGTGTGTGTGTGTGTGTGTGTGTGTACAAAATTATGATCAGAACCAGTTTCAGTTGGCCAGTTGTGCTCACACACACGCAGGGATTGAATGCAGAGATAGATTCCAAATAAGAAATTTACAATGTCATGAGACTGTATTGAGTTCAGCATACATGTCCACAGTTTACACACCTAAAAAGGCAGAAGGAGACACTGTGCCGTTGCTACGAGAGACCATGACACTAATCCCCGTCTCTATGAAGGGCACAGAGAAGTCGATGACCTCTGACCTCTCTTCATTTATAGTCAGGGACCCCACGGCCATGTGGGCATTTTTAAGCACCACCTGGAAACAAAGAGGAAGAGGAAAAGATGAGAGTTCTTCTGGACAGAGGCGGGTCCAGACCAGCCCGAGTCTGAAGGAGATTATAGGAAAAAAACAGTGTGAGAAAAGATGAAGTGAAAATACAACAGAACTGGTGAATGAAAAAGCCACGCAGAAAAATCTGACTGCAAAACCAACAGAAATCAGGTTATTTTCTTTAGTGGGTCGTTGACGCTTTAAATAGCTGTTTCTCCTTCCTGTCACCCTAATAACTAGTTCTCCAACCATCACTTGTCCAGGTAAATTTAGAGTCACATATAAAGGGCCTCTGGTGATTCAGAAATGGGACAAAACAGAGTTAATAAGGTGACAGAAGCTGCAGAAAGCCTCCGAGATAAAGATCACCGGTGAGATCATGAACTTAGATCATCATTTAGATGTTTGAGGGTTGAATTACAACCCTCGTCTCTCATCACTTTTACATGATTAAATCTCAAACCATCACAACCTGTGAAGACGAGAAGCAAACAAAGCAAGCCACCAAAAGACTCTATAAACTCATGAACGTGTTTCAGTTTGGAGAGTTTTCAAGTGACTAGGATTGAAAGGGAACTGTACTGCGTGTGCCACGTTCCTCTCAACTGTGAATTTAAATGCGATTCGGTAACTAATATTTTTTTCTCAGCTGAATTAATGCGCCAGCTGTATTTTCCCTTGAGGTTGGGCAAAATCACTAGCTTTCACTTTTTCTGCTCTTTCATCTGTTCTTCTGATTAGACACAGTGTTCAGATTGTCTCTTTTTTTAAATAATAATATAAAATCAAAAATCAGACTGTCGGAGTTAAAAAAGGAAAGTTATAAATATAATATTCGCACTGCATGCACAAATGAGTCAATGCAAATCGGTGCAAAAACGTTTTATCTCAAATTCATCAATATATGTTCCTCAGGCAGTTTGAGGTTATATTTACAGCGTAACACAACACAACAGAGCCTGCCCACATTCACAACAGCCCTGCCTTCAGCTTAATTTTTATATTTTTCTCCTCCATGAGAATTAGAAAAAAGCTCAATAAAACATTTTGAACCAAACCTACCAGCCACAGAATGAATGAAGACAATCTCAGAGGGTTTGGATTGCACACATGAATTCTTTAAGGGCGATTCTGTCTCTTCTCTGTTAGGTGGATGTGAGGAAGATTATCAGTCTTCAATTAAATTTCATTTTTTAAAGGTAAAGTTGAAATCACTCAGACTTGTGGTTTCATCAGAAACATTTATGTAACCCCCTAACAACCTCAGAGCTCACGGCAGGTCCGTCCTGAAAGGTTTATAGTTTAAAGTCAATTTCTCTACGGAAAAAATGAATGTGATTTTACTTCCAGTTGATCCCAACTGTTAAATCTATAAGCACACAGTCCTACAGTGTCAGTCAGAGTTAAACTGTACTGTACATAAAGCTCACAGCTGTGCCTCTGAAATGAGTCGAAATGAAACTTAACCAACTCCGGTTCACAATAGGAGCATCTACAGCTGAATGAGAGCAAACTCACCTCACCAACCATCCCATTCCATGTGCCGTTGATCTTCTTCCCATGCTTCCCGTTGGTCACCAGGTAAAGGTCGTAGGTGAATTTTACAGACTTGGCAATCTTTTTGAGGATGTCTATGCAGAAGCCCTTACAGCAGCGTTTTATGTAGATCCCTGAATCTCCCGTCTGATTTCTGAGGGGAAGAAAGAGGTAAGAAGATTATTGTTGTTAATTTTCTGAATAGTACAAAATTATGACTTGGTTGATCATCAAAATAACATGTAATGATTCACTGTGTAAAAATAACATAAAAATGACTATAGCACGGACTACAACACAACCAAACAATGATAACAACATTTCACTCAGAAGATCTTTTTCACATCATCTCAGCATGATTTGCTGAGGTTGTAAAGATCTTGTGTGCGTCATTCTAACCTGAAATGTAACCTTTTGTACAGAGTAAACATGGTGCAAAATTTTAAATATTCCTTAATCATTCTTTGTTTCAAATTTTATTTCACACTCTTTAATACTTTGTTTATATCCAGGTTTGATACAGATTTGGAATCCCATGTTTTAAATTTGGTCTTCATTGGACCTCACTGCATTCACACGTGATTTAGGTCTCTGGTTATGTTTAAAAAATGTTCTGAAATTTGAACTTTAAAGAACATTTTTTCCTAGTAAAAGTCTTCAGGGTTCTCACTGGAGTTTAAGCTGTCTTCTGCAGGGTACTGTGTTCCTCATGCAGGTGCCACTGAGAGGGTCAACGTCCTCCACAATCACAAACGGAGCCTCCTCCAGCGTGACGATGGACAGGTGGTCGTCCTCCCGCTCCTCTGCGTCCGAGTAGATCTCGAACCGAGGCCACACGTGGTACTTCATCGACAGAGACCCGTTCTCCCATTTACCTACCTGTGAAAGTGCAAAGAGAGCAGAAGATGAGAGCAGAAGATGTGTCAGGAGGTAATGAGAGGGTTTGAGGTTGAAGTGGCTGAGATTAGTTCAAGCTATATTTGAGGATGACTGAAACCTCGAATTAAGATAAAGAGAGATGGGGAGTAAATGTAGGTTGATAATTACATTACAGAAGGAACACTGTGCAGAACGTAAGAGGACAAAACTTGAGGAGATACACACCCGGTCGTACTGCCTCTCCTTATCTAGTAAAATGATGACCAGCTTTGGGTGCATCTGAAAACCATCTTCACTGAAGGAGAGGTTACGTCCTTCAAACGTCACATTCATGAGGTACCTGAGAAGAAGAGAAAGGGAACATCAGACCAGAGACATTTGATGGTTATCATCACAACCTCTCTAAACCTGCTGCAACAGTCCCCCAGAAGCCGTCATGCGTTGTCAGCATTTAGCAAAGCTTCACTGTGTGTCTATAGGTTTAGGCACACATCTGTACTGTATATGTCCACACACATCTATAATGCAGGTTTGTCGCTAGAGGCCACAACAAATTATATTCACAACAGCAAATGTAACTCTGACAGTCTTCTGCTCACAAAACCATTATGACTGTTAAACGCAGCCAGCTGGACTCTGGGAAATCAACTCTTCTCCCAAACAAACACAATAACCACAAATCTGGAATAAAGTCAGGAGATCCACAGAAAAACACATTTATTACAGAGGTGAGTGTTTTATACGATCATAACTCTCTGATCAGAATTTCATACAAACACGGACGTCTTAGCCTTTACTTACAATTCCATGGACTTATTAATGGTAGCTCTTTTCTTAAAAATAGCACATTTTAATGACTATAAATCCTATTTTAAACACTGTTTATTGAAACAGTTGGACATTTGCTTTGTATTGCATTGATTCTTCCTCACTGCTTCACAAAACTGACCAAATATCAACTCAAGCCCGTAAACACAACGCTTTCAGAGTTAGGCTGTAATTAACCTTTTACATGTCAGCGACCTTAGATTTGTGCAGCACTTAATGCACTGACTGAGTCTAACCATTCGGTCTTCAGTGACCTCATCTAGCACTTAGTACAAGGGTCTTCAACACGCGTTCATGGCAAAAGAGGCCCACCAGTTATATTTTGGTCTCAGACTATTTCTCTCACTTGTAGCCAGTGGTTCATGGCACGATAAGACCACTGACTCAGTACAAGAAAGCTACAATAATTAAAATTCAGTACAGACATCATGGTCGTGTTGTTTTTGTCCTTGAGGTCCAATCTAAAGACTTCACTTGTATTCTCAACCACCGCTCCAGCGTTTGTGTGACCCGTGTACCGTACATGGCGTGTAGATCTCAATGTGAGAAAAATGACCAGATATACAACTGTTCATAAATAAATTACAACCTTAAAAGCTGTCAAAATAAACGCATGTGAAATCATATTAATATTAAATCCTGTAGTCTACAAAAAAAATCTGTTTTTGAACAACACAGTGCCATTCATCACCTATCACATAAATACTGTGTTCTCAAAACCGCAGCCGCAGTAAAAGATGATGAAAGATAATCACACAGACCATTTGAAAGTCATTTCATCTTTTTCCATCTGGGTTTGGAATTTATGACGTAGAGGAACCGACCCGATCTGGACAGTGACTGTAAATCAGTCCGTGGTCAGATTTGTGCCCTTGAGAGGAGAAACGCGCACAGATTTTCATCCTGTTGTGAGCATCTCGTATGTGTGTCAACAAGTTTTGTGTCAGAGCCAGTGAAACTCGCTCCCTGCCTCCATCTGTGGGCTGTCGTCGCCATGACAACAATCAGCCTCACAAAAACGACTCGGCTGAAAGAGAAATATAGAAATAGAGGAGAGAGACGACGACTGAACAAATACAGAGCTCGTCTTATACACATACTGTACTGTAAACGGCCCTAACAGTGAGGTAAGTTTCTGAGGCAACGCCGTATGTTGCTGCACACCGTGACACGGGCCGTCAGGCAATTATAATTAGCCTCAAGAGGAGAAATACTTAGCGAGTGTGAGAGAACAGGAAGCGTATGTATACAAATGACCCTACAAACACACTCCCTCAATTAGACACACACACACACATTTTCCATTGGCTTCATGTTTTAATAATGAGCAGATGATTTTATCAACGCTACCCCTCCAACAAAAAACACCCACAACAAACACTGAGCGTTTCTAAATTTTAAGGGACATACAGCACAATAATCCTACGATTTCATGGTATATACATTTGGATTCAACAACAGTATTTTTTTGTAAAAGCTCCACAATATACACAAACACTACACACACGTTTACTAAGGTAAAAATGTCACCACCTTCTACTGTTAATGTTTACGCCTGTTTAACCTACAGCCACAAACTCGACCGCTATCGGGTCACGGCCGTCGGTTCTGATTCGTGACACAAGAGTCGAGGTTCAACCGCAAACTGCCATCAGAGCGGCTGAAAGAGAGAGAGCGTGTGTGAGTGAGAGAGACCCAGCAGCATATAAAATGCGTTACCATGGTGCCCACAACCATAGCAATCTCCAAGCAATCTGCTGTGTTGCCATGGGAACAGTAATGTCACCCGGGAGAGAGAGCGAGAGAGGAAGACGCATGGAAAGGGTGTGAGAGAGAGAGAGAGAGAGACACATCTTTTGCACTTACATCTAGACACATGATACAGCCGAGAGCCATTTATCTGTCTCTATAAATACAAACAGATCAATATTTGACATGACAACCAACCAGATTTATCATATCCAACCTTTTTCAATTCTAGCATTGATCTGACATTGGAAAAGTCATTCTCAGATTTACAGTAGAGCTAAAGTGAAACTCTCCGAGGATCCATGAATTACTGTCTCACACCCGAGGGTTTCCTCTCACATACAATTTCTGTTCTGATTTAACATCTCACAGCCTGACACTTCACTGTTCATAAGACTTATCAATCTTGTGAAATCTTTGGAGGTCATTGTGAAGATTTTATTTTTGTGTGCAGGGTTGCCCAAAGGCAGAGACCTTAAAAACTAGACAGCAAACAAACATTAATTTAATTTGTTCTGAGAACAAGCAGCATGTAAAAATCACTGATTTCTGTAATGTAACGTTATTCATTAAATAAACCAGGATTTAGGGTTAAACAAACACCAATCACATCGTTCGGTGATGCTGTTCTCACACCCGCCCACAGTAAAAATCACAGCTAGCGTAGAAATGCACATCACGCATGAACCCGAGACTGCAGAGGAACGTATAGACTTTGCTAAATGTGTGTGTTCATGTTCACATTTTTAATTAAAGCAGGAAATATTCTTCTGGGCAGGGGGGCAACTGGGACCCTGAGATGGGGGCACTAAATCTTTACATTTCTGAGGGGGAACGTAATAATTTTTTTCTGGGCAACATGAAACAGCAGAACCGCTTCTGGGGGAACCGCAAATTAATTACCTTTACTTACATCATGTACTGATCAAACTTGCCTCAGAAAACACACAAGATCTCCAACACACACTTTTCTTCTCTTTAAAGACACACAGACACCCGCGGGAGCTAAACTGCATATAAACTTACAGCTCAATACTTTGGTAAAGTTTATTCGTATTTTGTATTCAGTAAATGTAAACGACAGAGCAACACATAAACGTAAAGCGTAAGACAGAAACCCAGAGAAAAGACAGAGGATGATAAAAGATTAAATATTTCAGCGATTTAACTCAATTTTCTTCATCAGTAATTGAATTCAAAGGCATCGAGAAGCAATAATATTATAACTGCAGGTTATACAATTCTAAAAAATTACAGCAATTAAACTTACGTTTTTAATTTTTTTGTATAAAGAGCTCAAGACCAGAAAACCTGTGTGACTGATATTCTGACCCACTTCTGTGGAGTTTGTCAGCTTCTTTCAGCCCAAAAGCAGAATAAAATTGTCCACAACCACCTTATTAAAGTTTCTGGGCATCAGTTCTGCTGGCCAGTCGCTCCGCCGGAGCCGAGCAGCCGAGGGGCCGCAATTAACTGAAGTGGAGAATAAAAGCCTCTTCACTCCTACAGCATCACACAGGAGTGACACCAGATCTAAGAGAATGTAAACACTCACGCAAGAACAGAAACTCTGAGGAATTGTCAGACACAGACTCTACAGTTAATGGATAGATTAACCTTTACACTTACAAAATACACTTACTAAAAATTGTGGTTTAATATAAATTAAAATTGGCAGAAAAAACAAGGTGTATTTTTATGTGATTGTATCTGGAAAAGGTCTACAAAACAGACGCTTTTTTTATATATACACCGTCTGAATCTGGTATATAAAACTGTTTAGATGTGCCTTATAAAAAAATTCTAGATTTCTTTAAAAAAATTGAAATTGATTCGCATGACCAAAGTATGTCAAACAGTTTACCCATCATAAGTACCAGTAACCCCTTTAACCCCAATCTCAACCTTTATAGGGCGTGTGGATTTAATGTAACCTTCTACTGACCTCCAAAGGAGCCCCTGAGGCCGTCTCAGGCTCTTAACCATCACAGAACGTGACCCAGTCATCTGAGGAGCCCTCAGTTATCACTGACAGGTCCACTGTGGGTGTTCCGGAATGATAATACAGAACCCCGAAACGCCATTTAAATCATCTCCATCATTGTAGAAACAGATCATTAGACCCCTCAAGGGGTCACAGGGCCCAACGGTTTCCATTCAGCCCAACTGTCATTCAAGGGCGCGTTCGTGCATTTGTGCGAGTTTGGTGCAAAGTGTCCCAGCTGCGCTCTGCAGGATGATGGAGAAAGCTGCACTCCCACAAGACAGCTATAAACTAAACCATTTTCTTTGTTTTGTACTTGCGGCTAGCCTTCTTTCCCCGCTCCATCTATTCTTCCGTTTTCTGATGTTCGTCAGGCATTGCAGCACTGTTATCTTTCCAGCTGCCTCCTCACAAATCCACTTCATTGACTAAAGCTTCTCTAACTCATCTACCCAATTAAACACCTTCTCCCAGAACCACGTCCACTGGGTAACGCTTGTAAACTCACCGCTCACAAATAGCGCAAACCTGTTTTTAAACCACTTCATTATTTGTTTTCCTCGTTTAAACAAACAAAGTGTTCCACGCCAACCTGGCTAATGTATCTTCATAACACCATCTTTAGGCTACAAATACTTCTGGAAAGATGTAAATGTAAATTAAACGTAAATTAAACCTTGCTTTATTAATGACCGACGCTGCGTTTGTACCAAACTCAATTAAATGGATTAAGTAGCATCGACTGCTTTCAAGCTACGCTATAGAATTAAGTCCCTTTTTATGTACATGTTTAGACGAAGCGCATTAGCACAGTGCATTTAAATCATGCATTTTAGAGACGGCTGAAATGGGAAATAATGTAATGAGCAGTCAGATATTTCACTGTTAACCACGGCCAACTGCAAATCTGTTTCAAAATGACAATGTTAATACAACACAACAGAACACTGATCGAACAGATAGATGAAGAAAAAAAAGAGTGCAACGAATGCAAAGCGAGAGAGGAAAGAAAAGGAACGAATGGTAAAAAACAGAAACACTATCCTGTCCACCACGATGTTTCAGCATCCAGTAAAATCTTCACCTGCTCATAAAATGACAAACACGAGTCCAAACGCTAATTAATACTTACAAATCAAGGCCTCAAAACTAAATGTCAAACTTCTGTACAAGAACTACCAGAGATGTTGAGATGCTCAGAGTGTTTATGTTTAGGATAAAATAACAGGCAGGCCGGTTCAGAGACGTGGGCGAGGGCTGAATGTCAGAGGACACATTATGTGGGGAACGAGGGCTGAAAGGTGTTTGGTGACAGACGCATACAGCAGCAATAACTTACTTTAAATCCAGTGCTGGGAGTAACTAACTGAGAGATTCTGCTAATTTAACTACATTTTTCTGTAATGTGACAGTAGCTCAGCTGTTTTTAATAGACTAGCGTTCCAGTAACAAGCTACTTTAATGGTGCAGTGTGACTAAATGCTACAGTTCTGATGTCACATCCTGCACTGTTGTTACACAAATTAGTGCACGTTCTAGATTTTGGGATAGAGTTATGAAGTTTGATGCTGTCACCTCAAACGAGGGCCCTCATTAGGCTCCTCAGATGCAGTCAGCTACTTTTCATTAGTACTGCATTACGTAGTGAGGATAACTATTTTTGGTTTTACTTGGCAGCAGTTTAACAAATTTAATTGTGACTAGCTTAGATCCTGGCAGGATACAGTATCAAGGTAGCTTTCACAACACTGCTCGATTTAAACCCGTTTCTGTCTGTCTGAGAGCCACTATCACTCTTTCCTTCTCCTTAAGGTGCAGTACAACGTCTCTACAAACGCAGGACAGTTTTAAGGCACAGCCCAAATTAAATGAACCAATCAGGCAACCAGATGTTATATCAGTTGAGAACATTTGAGTATCTCAAACTCTTTTCAAAGTCAGTCAGCTTTGCAATCGCTTTCTAGCACCCTAAAAACAGAGTTTTCAAAGGCCAAAACCTGTACAGGTGAGAACCACAAACTTTTATGCACATAATATTTTAATACAACGTCAAATCACCTTTTAAATTTGAAGAACAAACAACAACAATGTCATTGCCAACAAACTGCCTCTAAAAACCGTCTCTAACACCAGTACATTCAACACCTGCGATGCTGTGTCTCCCTGTTCATGCATCTGTCTGGGTTTGTTCACCTCTTCAAAACACTCCATTAGTTTGGAAACCCTACTGAGCAGGTGTTGTAAGTGTGCCTGCGGGAATAACTGGATGTGTGTTATTGCACTTCCCAGATGTTTGCGTTTGAACTTTGGCTCCCTGCTAAGCTTGACTCACCTCAGCACTTCGTTGGGGTTTCCTGACTTGCTGCCTTTCTTTTCAGGGGCACCGTGGCATCCAGACTTAAGCAGCGTGTGAGGACCCCGGTCCAGCATCATTGTGGATGTTGCCATGGCAATTATGGCTACAGCGTCACGCACTCGCGCCTCCAGACCGTAGTCCCACTCATCGTAGGAAACTGAGATCAAACCTGAGATGAAGAACAAAGAAATTCGGTTGGAGAAATAAAATATGTTTTTTTGTTAAACTCCACACTGCTAGTGACAGATCTTCTCATACCTGTTGGAAAGACATTGGGAATGTTGTCGGCATCACCGGTCACCAGTGAAGGTACGATCCACGTGTAACCATAACCGGTGAGACCCACGGAATGGGCCACCTCAAAAATGGTGGTGGCTTCTTCTTTAGTGCAGTACAGGAGAATAACGGGACTTTGGAGTTTCTTCATCTGGTTCTGGATCTTGGAGTCTCCATCATCTACCGACATGTCCAGCAGCAAAACCTCCTCCAGCTCCCAGCCCACAAAACTGTTCTCAATGGTGCTCCGGATCTGCATGACGGAAACAAAGAGGAACTTCAGGTATCCTGCAGCCTCCAGCCTTCCACTCATTTTTGTTATCTTGACATAAAGAAAGAGTTGAAAAAAGGTAGAGTGACATAGAAATGCATGGATAAATGGGAAAGAGAGAGAGCGAAAGATGGGAGAAGTAATTATTTATTTAAAAGGTACGGTCACACAACGCTTCCAGCATGCAAAATTACACTGCAATGTGCTTTGGCAAAAGGATATGATGTCATGCTCTTCCGTTTTAATAAATAATACATCACCAATAACAAATTGGCCTAATAATGAATATAAAATTTTAAAACATACCCTGTACCGCACTGCCACAACAGCACCAGCCAAACAGCTCTGAAGTTTGAATTCTTTTAATTGAGCCAAGAGGACAATAAAGTTTACATAAATCCTTTATTGGTTAAACACCATTTAGATATGCCAGTTTCAGATCAGAGTTGTGCAAACCTTAAACTCTGTTAGATCAAACCATCAAATTTAAGCAGTAATTCTATAGCTCCTTAAGAAACCGGCCCATCAAACATGTTCTGTAAGATACAAAAGATACAAACCCAACTGCCATTTTAAACTTGACCTCTCAGGACCACAAAACCATTTCTGTCCTGAGTCTGCAGAGAACACACAAATTAAACTGCATTTCCTCATAACACATTGTTCCAACACAAGCCTATTGAACACTCTCCATTATATAAGAGTTTACTGAAGAGAGGACTAGAAGAATATGAAATGATGGCACCACAACTCTGATGATGCATGTTGTGTATCCTTGTGCTGTTGAATATTGTGAGTCATTTTGACAGCCGTGTGAATTGCACTGGCAGTATTATCACACAAACACTGCGAAGAACCCAATGCCACAGGAGAAACCTCTATCAATGAAGGCTTCAAGGAAGAGAGATGGCACAACTCCATCATCTGGAAATACCTGAACCAATGTTGCTCTCCCAACTCTCAGTGGAGGAACCTGAGGAACATGCCTGCCTCACACTTCACAAACATCAAGAACCTGCTGCATGGCCTCCTCAGATCTACACTGACCTTCACTTGCATTGCCTGGAGCTCAGTCCTGAGCTGAAGAACTGTTCAGAGAACAGCAGAAGACAACCCTGCCAGTGAGTCCAGCATTACTCAGGTGGGAGTGGATCAGAACCTTCACCACATCAATATGTAGCAGATATTGACACATTGCACTGGATCAAGGAGGTTTGTGACTAGAGGTTGGAGCTGTTGCCTCCAAGTTGAGGTGATGTAGTGTATCACAGAAATGTTGATGGTTGACTGACTAAAAATCCATATGATACGTCTTTTATGAGGTCATATCAGTTGATTTATAGGACCAGCAACTTAAAATATCACCTATGAATGCCAGCAACTCTTAGCTGTTGGATCAAACGCATTACTTGTAACCGGGCTGTTTAGCTAGCCGAAATTAGAAGGGTTGACACCACTGCCAATGAGCTTGTACATCAAACTCAATGAAAAACACAAACTGAGGAATGATGACTGAAAGGAAAGATTGAATCAGGGCTGAGAAAAAGATGAAACCAGCAGAATTAGTTTCACTAGGAGCAGAGCATGAATACGGAGGACAGGGAATTTGTCCTGACACACAGCACACAGAGGAGAGGAACAGAGCACGACTTGAGACAGGAGCATCGGCAAACGCCAGATGATGAAAGAGACGAGCGCCGCAGCGGCGGGAGGATCAGAATTAGGGTGTGGGCTGAAGCAGGAACAGATGCTGGAGTCACTGCCAGTCTGAGCTCTCACACGCTCCTGATCTCAGATCAGCCGAACTAGGGCAGCTCTGAATACAGACTGTCTGTTTATACCCTTATGAGGGCACTCAGTGTGTTACACAATGTTTAAACAAGTGCCTGTAACGTTGTGAAACAGCAACAGTTTTACAGCAAATTTAAAATAATTTATATTTGTAATTAAATTATTAAACAAAAAATATAATAATTGTCTAACTATAAACATTTTTCCAATAAGTAAAATAGAATAGCAAATGTGGTAGTTCATCAACACAACTGTAAATCTCACTGGCATTATCTTGACATGAAATGACGTCTTGTTTTCATATCTGAACCCAGCGGTCTCTCAGAAACCTCCTCCTAACATCCCTCATCCCTGTTAAAGTAAACGGACAGTCACACCTTCTCTGTTGCTGCCTGAAGGTTCTGAAAAAACCAAAGGTCAATGTGTGCTGGATATGTTTTCACATGCCGTGTCTCATTTCCTTCAACAAATGAGATTTAGTTCATTTTTGGACTCTTGTTTTTAATGTTTAGTTGAAGTGTAAACCACTTGTTATTGAGTTATTTGCTATTATAAAACAAAAGGTTTGACCAAAAACTGGAAAACAAAAACCAGCTGGAAGAATTTCTCACCCGGTTGACAAAGTCCTGGTATCCAGGGTAGTACGTGGTGACGATGGAGAATATGTACCAATCATATTCCTCCATAATGTTCAGAATAACAGAGGCTTGCTGCTCTATAGAAGGTCCAAACTGGAAGAACATGGAATGATCGTCCTGCAAGGAACAGAGAACAGATGTTTGAGAACATAGAACATGAAGAACATGTTACATAGATGATTTAAACACACACACACTCAATATAACAGTACTGTATACATACACCGTTGTGTTTGTGTGTGTGTGTGTGTGGGGGGTGGGCATGGCAGAAGCAAAGAGCCAATCAAAAAAATAACATTAATTAGCATGCACACATTTGAATATAAACACATACACATTAATGTATAGCTGTACAGGCGTGTAAGTGATTGTTATGTGTGTGTGTTCACGTGTGAATTCGGTTGTGGGTGTTTGCCATGTTAGTCATGCTTTCTGGTAAAATCTCCCCCTCTCTCTCTCTCTCTCTGTCTCTGTCTCTCTCCCTGCTCTGCTCAACATTAAAGCCAGTCCTCTGGTCCTTCATGGACTATCATTTACCTTCATTGGCTGTAATGAGGCAACAACAATGGCGAGTGTGTGGGGGGGTGTGGGTGGACGGAGGACCACCAGTATGCTGGGCACCTCCGCAGCGACACCGTGGGTCCCCTAACAATGTTATGGGGCAATTAAATTGCATTTCAGACTTGCCTGTTTAGAAAGATTTTACTCCATATATAAAGATAGAAATGCACCAAATATATGGTGTGTTTGCATTGACACTTGCGCTCAGAATGACACAGTTATATTGTAATATTCTGCTCCAATGGGCTTCTTGAGATCTTTTGCTCACGGTTTCACCATAAAATGATCAAAATCACAAGGGAATCATAAAAAAGTCACATCAGATTTTTGTCATTCTTACTGAATTAGCTGCAATAAACACAAAGCCAAATTATTACTGGTATCTGACTTTATATGTGAAATAAATGAGCGGGTTTATGCGGCACAGTTTACGTGTTCTAAACAATTGAAATAAAGACATTTTAACACTCACGGTGTTTGCAAAAAGACTCACTATTTATGTGTGACATGCTGCATTAAATTACACTGCCACAGACTCGATCACTGAAGCATTCATTACAAAAGTACAAACCAAGTGCAATATTAATTATACTACTATTAATTATACTATATTACACACACACACACAGGGTCGATTCACATTGAATTTAACACCCAAACTATACATGACATACACCTTTGTAATCTGATTCCTGCCCCTCACCACCTTTCCTGCTCCGATTCCATTCATCTCCAAATGTGATATCACCGACACACAAATCTCTGTTCTTCCACGTCCTGTTTAATGCAATGGAGTGACCACAGCAGTCAATGGCTGAACTCAATACAGACACACACAAGCAGCAGGAAACTAATCCAGCTCTTCCATTGCTCTCCACTCTCCCATAATGGAGACCAGTGTCCTGCAGAGGCCCTTTATAAAGGAAGTAGCTGTAATATTCGATGCTGAGGCGCTAACATTAAATAAGTTCCCCACCAGTTCTGGACTGCTGGGGGTGGAAACAGCTGAGCTCCCGCCATCAACGGTACTGCATCACAGCAGTGTGTCATTACAAAAGGAAAGAGATTTAGGAGAGAATGAGAGAAGCATGAGGGAAGAATGAGGAGAGAACGGGGAGAGATTGAGGAGAGGACAAGGAGAGAATGAGGAGAGGACAAGGAGAGAATGAGGAGAGATTGAGGAGAGGACAAGGAGAGAATGGGGAGAGATTGAGGAGAGGACAAGGAGAGAATGAGGAGAGATTGAGGAGAGAATGAGGAGAGAATGAGGAGAGATTGAGGAGAGAATGAGAGCAGGGAGAGAATAGGGAAAGAATAAGGAGAAAATGTCACGAAACTCAAGTGACTCATCAGTTGATTAGCTGTGATGGATCAAGCATCAGAAAAACTCCAAATAAAACTCACTTACTGGCCAAAAATGCAAAGAGAGAAACGCGTTTAACCATCTGATGCATCAATTATTATAAAATAAACATGAATACATTATTCTTAATTTTGTTTTTAATCTTTCCAAACAAATGCAGGAGCCCAGTTAACGTTCGCTGCTACCGTATCGCTGTACCAGTTGAGTTACAGGAACACCCAAGAGTTCAGGATTCTGGTGCAGCATTACCTCAGCAGCTGAACACAACTGCTCTCTCTACAACAGCCCTGACAAGACCCTCAAAACAGCAGCAGCAGCATCAGCACCATCAACCGGAGCCCATGCTGAGATGGGAGGAAGAGTCACTCTTCAGAAGGTCATTCACGGCGGTTACGGACCCCAGCGCTGCTAGATCATTAAACCTGCCAGCAATCAAAGTGAGGAAAAAAACAAGCGCAACCTTGATCTCAAAACACAAAATCTATCAAAATTAAAACTAAGGGAGCAACTTCAACTCAAGGAGAAAAACAACAGCGTGGAGAAAATAAATCACAAAGATTAATTGCTAAATAAAACTCTGACTTTAAATATTACTTCTATTAAAAAGTAAATGAAATAAATTGTTTGTGTACAATAAATGTTCCATAATGAACATATATGGACAGACAGACACACACCAGCACTGTAATACAGTACTGAAGAGCTGTACAGTATAAGATAGGATGTGATGACTCACACGTCACGCAAGGGGTTTATAACAGGAATGGAAAAGAGAGGGAGGCAAGAGAGAGAGAGAAAAAGAGAGAGGCCATCGACGGATTACAGTAATGGTAGGCAGTCACAGCCCACCTCCTTCACTTTTCCCGTTGTTAAACGTTTCACATAATTAGGCTGATGTTTTAATAGAGTTAGTGAATTATTATTGTAATATCATGTTTAATGTCTGTATAATAATGTCTGTACGGTGGCTTGGGTTCAAGTCCTGTACTGGTCTAAGACTAACAGATGGTCTTTGAAGACCACAACCTTCTCTGCATTAGAGAAACACGGACATCACGTTTCTAATAACACGACTCTCTGGAGTGCTTGATTCTGGTTAATCATAATAATCTGCACTCCAATATTTTCAAGCATTGTCCGTGTCATCCAATCTCTCGCACTGCGTTTGCAGTCTCTTTCTGTTCAATTTATAAAATAATTGAAACTCGAATCGATATTTCATATTTATTTTTGGAGTATGTAGCCGTGCAATAAGCAAAATAATATCCAACAGTCATTATTCTCGCAAAGCTCTTCACTGTTACAAGCACCGATCAACCTGTTTTTTTTTTTGCCATAATGATTTGCTGAATGTACGTCATTTGTCATTTCACATTCACACAACATTATTGATGAACACGAGTCACTGTAACGCAAACATGCGCAAGTAAAACCATTCAAGCTGTTTCTATCATTTAAAAACACCTTATTTCCCCAGATCAAACACAATCAATAGTGTCCACTAAACATTTAGTTGTTCATTTAGCCCCATTTTAACACGATGCTCTAATAAATTATAGCACTACAGCACTTTCTGAAGGTCTTACGTACTGCCAGTGTTCCTCAAATGACTTTAAAACTTACTCTGCTTATTTATGTCGCTTTTACCCCCGTTCTCACCCACAACCAGTGACATCACAACTCGCTTACCCCCTGTTCTGTACCTCACCTCTCTGTTTCTTATTTAATCTCCACAGAAATAATTATTTTCATTATTCTGGTCCGTCAACACATTGCGCTCAATCGTCAAATCTCTGTGAGGAAGCCTCCTCACCCGATCTAATCAAACCCATACCGAATTAATTACACCTCACGCATGATGCATAATTAACGTGAAACAACCTTAATTCTCATTATACGCTCCCCCCGTCCCGTCTGCACTCTTAAATCTATCTGTTAAAAGGCCGTCTTTGATTGAAACATGAGGCCATTTCCATCCAACAGAGATAATTCTCATTTTTCTCCCCGTGCATCTTTCCCTTCTTCTCCCTCTCGTCTATTTTTCGTGGCCTAGAATTCAGGGATGAAGCGAGAACGAACTCGCAGCCACAGGTGTGAGTGACGACTAGACACCTCGTCTCTCTCTGTGGTGCCGAGAGCCCGCGGCGCATCCGCCCGCCAGCGCTAATCAACATCATGGAGGTAAACAGAACCGTTAAAACAACTCTGGACTCTCCTCACATTTAGTTCTATTACACACAGCACAAATATTAATAAAACACCAAAGCAGCGGCACGACTGCGAGTCGAGCGCCACAGCCCACATATACGGTGACAGATCAATGTGTGATCTGGTGAGGGTTAAATCTGTCTGACGGGCCTCACGTTCTGTCACAGCTCTGCTGTAAATGATGGCTTAAGAGACTGCTGGTGTACGGCCTGACATTCAAACGCTTTTTATTGGTTAATCAGAAAACACACGGATGCAAAGCGTGGTCTGCTTATTAGCTTAATAAGATAACGCACATGTATTAGCCACAGGCAATGGCCTAAGTTTCTATGTCAGAAACACAATGACCTCATTTTTTTCCCCTTTTTTAAGTTTTTCTGCCTCCGGGCACCTCAGAGGGAAATGAGAGCAAAGACTATCTCTTCTCCTCCGTTCTCTGATCCCTCACTCCTGCCGTTTCTCTCCTAGAGAAAATGAGACGCGCTACCGGGTTCATTAATTGTTGAAACTTTCTCCACCATTATCAGTCTCCGCCGTGTCATGTCTTATTCCTCTCGTCACCGGCACTGTCGCTCCGTCTGTCTGTTGTCTTTTAACTTGGACTTTATCTTCTCTTTTGTCTCCTTCTGTGGAAAAAGCAGTAAGACATTTTATCCAAACCCCTCATCATTCCTCCTGCTCCTCCAACAAAAGCGATTCTGTGGGAACAACTAAACGATTTTTCTCTAAACTGCAGAGAGGAAAATTTGAAATGTGTTTCACCAGATTGACATAAAAACACTTGTCGTTTACACAAACTCTGACACTCTATAAACACACAGCACTGATTGTGTCAAACATTTTGGTAAAACATCTTTAGATTAAACGCGAGGCTCAAACATGAGGGATGATGGAGGATGTTTTGCAGGTGACGGTGTACGAGTTCAGGAGTTTACATGTAACAGCGTTTGATGCAGGTAGCAATAATAAACAAGCGATTCTACGTCTGTGTAATTACATTAAAATCAAAACAAAATCAACCGTATTTACTTTCTTAGCGCACGTCCCTGATCTCATTGGGGAAGATTCATCTGCGCTTCTTAATGAGAAACCATTTTTGTTCTTGTTATCTTTAATCAGAACGTAATGAATGGATCTTCTAACATGATTTGCTTTGTCTCCTGACGTCAGTCTGACTGCAGTCAGTCACTGTTCTTTTGTCAACTGCAGGTCCTGCGTAAACAAACAGTAATCGCTAACAAACAGCAATGCTGACAAGATACAATTATGTCCCAATGCCTTATGCTAGCTAGCTTATATTAGCTGTGATGGTTATTTTTGAGGTCTACGCTGCAGATTTGATGGGACAGGGCATAGGGATGATCACTTCTGAATGAAACACTCCCATTACACTGAATTTAAACCAGGATGAAAAAAGGCCCTAGGGTGTCAGCATGAAATCTTTTTTTACTTTAAGCATGCTTCTGTTTTTTGTGCATGCATGTCATTCCAATATAAAAAACTACATTTTCATTTATTATTAAATCAAAACATAACCCCTCCTCTGAACCACATTCACGAACCAATCAATTTTTCATCCTAAAATCAAACTCCACCCATTTATTCTTGTTAAAAATGCTCTTTCACTCTGAAATACAGTTTATAACATTACACAATTAAAACGTCTCTCCAAACACTAACATTTCCAGCTTTGATTTGATATGAATGAAACGTAACACATAGTTACGTCAGGACTAGTAAAACTATAGTTTTAGAGGCTGCTTGCCTTCAGTATTTTGAGACGCGAGACCTCAGGCTTGCTACTGTAGCTCACAGCATCTGCGGTGGACCACATGTCATTACTGCTGCTTTAATGAGACCTCCTGCGTCTCATGAGGAGATTGTGGATGTTTCTCTTGGCATGACGTGAAAAGAGAATCCATCGCCTTCATTATAAAAAGCATTTCTCTAATTCTCCCTCCCTATGGCCAAATTTCAGCTATTTAATCTGTTACTCTGAATGTATAATGTTACAAAATTACCACCCATTTATTTCTGTATTAAAACCAGGACTGTTGTCCAAAATAATTATCGGTAGCACTAATAACTCAAGCGTGATAATGAACTCTCAATATTTGCACGACTAACAACGCTAATATGCGCAGGTCTTTCTGTCCAAAGATTCACTATTAATGTGGCAGGCAGGAAATGAAGTATGAATAATTGAAGCCTAAATCTCCTCATTCATGTTTCTAAAACTATAATATAAATAAATCCCACACTGGCCAGTTTAAACAAGAGACAAAACACTGACTTGTATCACATGAACTGTGACCTCCGGTTTGAAAGCAAAGGGCTTGTTACAAACCGCAATGTGACAGTTTATAATAAAAAGTGATAAAACAATTTTATCCTCAGGTGACGGTGGATTTAAAAGGAACTTTACTTCTCTGAGATTGATTAAAAAAAAAAACACTAAATATGCAGAAGGGCCACTAGCATCATTGATCAGCGATTTACACGGAGTCTAAGCTTGAATTCCCAGCGCTACTGCTAGCCTCACTAAAACAGCCCCTAGGGCTAGCGTTCCTGACCTCTGCGTGAAAGCACATGCTAGTGCCATTATGCAAATCTGTTATTCCTGCCTCTTCACAAACCAAGCGTGTCTCGTCTGCGTTCTGTGCCACAACCTCACACGAAACACTCGCCACATTTGCATAAAGTACCTAAAACACTCTCTTTATAAATACATTTAATACTGGCTTTCATTTTTCATACCTTTATTTAAAAAAAACAAACATGGCAAAAAAGATTTTCTAGACACAGATATAAACACAGAGCGTCACAGACATGCTAACAGCATAACGCACACACAAACATACAGCCGCTCGCAGACACGCTAACACAAAGACATTCATAACCGGAAGGAAAAAACTCACACACAATAAAAACCAAAACACACATGACTCACCTCATCAGAAAAACACACGTCCTGTACTCACACACACCCAAACACACACACAGTTCTCCCTCACCATGACATAGATGCATGAGGCTCTGTCAGACTGAAACAGACTGTAATAATAGGGGAGACAGAAAACACTTCATCTTCCTTAGAGACACACAAACACACACTCCAACTCTAAACACTTTATCATCCGAAGACACACACACCACATGCACTAAACACTTCATATTAAAAAGACCCGCGGAAATGTAGGAACTCGCAGAACAGCGACGCAAAACTCTTTATCTTCCAAAGCAACAACCAACACCACTTAACATCTGAACATCTGAACACTGCAGATAATGACGGTCAGACATGTGTCGTCTGAGCTCTGAACACCAATACTACAGTCATGTGACGTCACCAGCTGTGAAACACAGAGTTATAGGCAATGAAAGTGTAAAAGAAAATGTTTTTATACCTTTTTTCTTTTTTCTTTCATGTTCTCCTTTTACTCCCTTTATCAAAGTCTTGCCTTAGATTCTGCTTATAAAATCAGTTTGAACACATATTCCAATCACAGAGACTCCAATCAAACGTTCTCATTCCAGTTTTACAACATAATGCAAAGAAAGTTTGTGTCTCATTGAAACATGCGCCTCTGGTCTGTCTCATTGAAACATCACGCCTGGCGTGTTAATCGCACCACACAGCACAAACAGCACAGATAAGATGGATAGAATATGAAAAAGATAATCTGAAAAACTAGGGGAGTGAAAGTGGAGAGAAAAGAGGGACATTATAAAGGCAGAGTTGATGTTTTTCAGATCCTTCGACCCTGTATGGTAATTAAATTCTCAGCCCTTTTCAGTTAATAGAACTCATTAGTAACACAGAGGATAAAGGCAATTAGTCACTTATTGACACATGTAAAGCCTTGTGGAGGAGCCAAAATACACACACACACACACACACACACACACACACACACACACACACACACACACACACACACACAAGAATTCTCAGCTGAAACTCGGTTCTTGATCTCTATTAGTATGTACCGAGCCACATTAGTATGTACCGAGGGTCTTTAAACTGCCTAAATAACTCAAGGCTGTGAGAGAAGAAACTGAGAGGAACGGTGAGAAAGAGGGACAGATGCAAGTGTGTGTTAGTAGCAGAAGTGTCTTAAAGCTGTACACAACTAAACATCTGCAACGTCGAGTGTTTAGTTCTGCATATCAATAAGGAGCCTTCAGTCTGGGGTCATTCAGCAAAAATGCTAAAACAAACTAAATCTATTTAGCTTTTATTCACAGATTTGCTACTTCACACAATTCCAGAAATAACAGAGTAAACTGATTTGGTAAACTGGATTTAACTCACTCGCTAAGATGCTGTAACACAATTTACCTCAGTTTATATAAATCAAAACCAACTCATGGAGGTCAATGGATCAACGGTTACAAATGGATTCATGTTAGGTAAGACCAGACCCCAATGCTAACAACTGCACATGTTGTATGTCCTACATATTGTCAGTGTTTCCCTACAATTCAGATGCTTTTGGGCAAAACACAACCGCACAAAAACAAAACACTTGACTGAGGCGCTTGGACACGTGTGGACGACAGCGCTGGAGAGCAGAGATGGTTCTGTTGTGATCTCTGTTGTTGGCGAGTGAAGGGGACACTTTCATTAGGCGTCATTAGAGTAATGAATACAAGCTTTACAGAGCGCAGAGCCTGAATATGGAAAAATGCCTCCAATTTACGAGGAGAGTGTGAGTCATGTTTCTTTCTGGTATTAGCGTGTTACAGGAGGAAGTCTGTGTTCCCATGTGTTCAGCAAAAGTCAAGCACCGTGCAAAATGAGCACCATTCAGTTCATCACCTTCATCTCTCCTCTTCTTCATTCATCCCTCAGCCCATCCTCTCTCATCCGTACACTTTTTCAAGCGTTCCCTCTTTCATGACAGCCAGCTTTCTCTGAATCCTCGTCTCCACGTTCTGTTTCCTGTCACATGCTATTATTCCTCACAATGCTGTTTGCCTTTATGCCTCAAAATATTAATACATATATATTAAATAAAATATTTTAAAACATTATTGATAATTTTTGATAGCACTTTACAGTAAGTGTTATCATAATATTAAAATTTAAATTGTTATCATAATAAGTGTACAATATGTTAACATTAGTTTCTGGAAGAGTTAACAAATCATAACAAATAAATTACTTTAGCAAAAATGAACCGATAAAAATTGCTGGATGTTACACAACTCTGTCCAAACATGTCACTAATCAATGCTGCATTTCTAGATGTCTATAGTTACACAAAAATAAATTCCCATCAGTTGAGCTACACAATGTTATTTAATGCCAGAAGCATTTTCAGCACAACCACTCTCTCTCTCTCTCTCTCTCTCTCTAACCCTCATCTTACAGCTGTTATCCTCTGCTATTCTCCTTATCTCTGCACTTCAGTTTCTCTCTCTTCTTTTTTTAAGAGGTAATTATTTCTTTAACTTTCCTTCAAGAAAGTCCATCTCTCTCTCTTTCTCTCTTTGCACTATATTTTAGCTCGATTTGAATATCTTTCTGCTCTGACACTTCTTGACTAGGGACAGCTGCACTGTCAGTAACAGTAACAGAGAGAGAGGGAGGGAGGGAGAGAATAGAGAGAGAGAAGGGTGTGTATATGGAGAGATTTCTAATTCAAAGAGACATGCAGTGTTTCCGTGGCAACGTGGTTTCCATCGTTACGTTCTAGC